>CAUYLG010001884.1:0-110517 GCA_963573385.1 Cacajao melanocephalus | reverse complement strand
AGTTTATATCTAAAGGGGAGTTTATATATAAAGGGTAGTTTATAAAGTATTATATATATAAGGTATTATATATTATATATAAATATATATAATATATATTTATATATAAGGTATTATATAAAGTATTATATATAATATATATATATAAAGGGGAGTTTATAAAATATTAACTCACATGATCTCAGGAATCCACAACAGACCATTTGTAAGCTGAGGAGTAAGGAGAGCCAGTCCAAGTCCCAAAACTGAAGAATTTGGAGTCTGATGTTCAAAGTCAGGAAGCATCCAGCACAGGAGAAAGATGTAGGCTGGGAGGCTAGGCCTGTCTCTCTTTTCACATTTTTCTGCCTGCTTATATTCTTGCCGAGCTAGCAGCTGATCAGATGGTACCCACTCAGATGAAGGATGAGCCTGCCTCTCCCAGGCCACTGACTCAGATGTTAATCTCCTTTGGCAACACCCTCACAGACACACCCAGGATCAATACTTTGTATCCTTCAATCCAATCAAGTTGACACTCAATATTAACCATCACATATAACTTGCTCTTTTTTTATAAGGATTGTGGAAAATTCTAGTGTAAAATCTGCAAAGCCCTCCAACTTTGTGGGAAATAGTTAGATGTGAAAGATATGGTTATCAAGTATTAACCTAATTTTTAAGTGGATATAGTAGAATATTAAGATTACAGTGAGCATTAACTTTCAAAATAGTCACCCTAGAAGGTTATGCCTGTAGCTCAATTCAATTGCTAGTTCTCAGAATATTTCTAGAGGATTATTTTTTGAATTGCCTTTAAAATTAAGTTAGGAGCCACCCCAGAAAAGCAGTCATGTTACAATATACTTTAACCTTTTTAAAGCTCACATATCTTTTTGAAATGTTAAAAAAAATTAAAAAGACCCTCAGCTACTATCACTTATATCATCTAAGAAGGCTTAGATGTATTATTTTTATTTATTTATTTATTTATTTTGAGACAGAGTCTCACTCTGTCTCCCAGACTGGAGTGCAGTGGTGCAATCTTGGCTCACTGCAACCTCTGCCTCCTGGGTTCAAGTGATTCTCCTGCCTCAGCCTCCTGAGTATCTTGGGACTACAGGCATGCACCACCACACTCAGCTAATTTTTGTATTTTTTAGTAGAGATGAGGTTTCACCACGTTGGCCAGGCTGCTCTCGAACTCCTGACCTTGTGATCCACCCACCTCAGCTTCCCAAAGTGCAAAGGCTTAGATTTAAAGCTGAAATTCATTTATGTTGTTTATCTAATAAAAGCAAGACTTTTTTCTATTTTTCAATTGCAAAACCATTTTAAAAATACACCACCAACATATTACCACCAGAATTTTTACTTACCCACTAAGAATCACAGCATTACATTTTAGCCAAAGCATGTTTTTGATCAAAAAAAGTTTAACTCTCAGCTTGGTTTTTCACTTTACTCAATACTGTGCCTCTGAATGAGTTTAATTCATTTTGAATGGAGAGAGTTAGTTTGCCACCACAAAATAAGAGATGTCACAGACTTTGAGGGATAATTTCAGATAGATTTTTAAGGACTTTTTATATTGATATTCTGAAAAGGACAATAGCTGTTGTGTGCTCAAAATCTAATAGATTGATTTTAAAAATTAATCTTAATAGTCATATCTATGAGTTACAGTTTTTAGACATAGGGATTTTCTTGTGTTATATGTCATTGTAGACTAGAATCATATGTACTTGGCCAGGCGTGATGGCTCATGCCTCTAATGCCCAGCACTTTGGGAGGCTGAGGTGGGCTGATCACCTGAGATCAGGAGTTTGAGACCAACCTGACCAACATGGTGAAACCCCATCTCTACTAAAAATACAAAAATTAGCTGGGCGTTGTGGTGGCCACCTGTGATCCCAGCTACTTGGAAGGCTGAGGCAGGAGAATTACTTGAACCCTGGAGGCGGAGGTTGCAGTGAGCCAAGATCTCGACGCAGCACTCCGGCCTGAGTGACAAGAGTAAGACTTCGTCTCAAAAAAAAGAATCACCTGTACTTGGAGAGCAACATCTGATCCCAACTTTATTAGCAACATAGTGTATAAATCTGGGGCCTTGAGAGACAGGCAATGAGAGAACATATGTACTTGAAGAACATCAGTCTATAAACAACAGCTAAATGTTGTTATACAAGTAAGTGTGTATGTGCACTCGCCTGTGTGTGTGTGTGTGTGTGTGTGTGTGTGTGTGTTGGGTGGGTGAGTCAGAAAAGCATACATTCAAACTTACTTCAAAGACACTTTTGAAAGCTGACCACTATTATATAAACAATGAAAAGAATTTGACTGATCAAAGAGAGAAGTTTGTAAATGACCTCTGCCACGCATGCAGCTTGAATATTTGTTTTCACTTACAAAAAGTCTGTATCCTGTCAAAGTCGTGGTGAAAATATTTGAAGTTTGAACAGGCATGGATAATTGTGGAGGATAACTTGGGGGGATAATTTATAATAGGAAAATCATAATTTCACATGAGGAAGAGAAAACTACCACATCTGTCCTATCCTAGGAAAGTCTGATGATGATGATGATGATTACGATAACGATGACAGTGTTGATGATGGTGATGGTGATGATAGTGGTAATGGTGGTGATGGCTGTGGTAGTACTGATGGTGATGTTAATATTTCTGCTGCTGTTTCTGCTGGCTGTGGTTGTGGTTGTGAAATTTTTCCTTACAGCAGCTGATTCTTCAGATTTTTATAGCACTTTTGTCCCAGTTGGCTCCACTGAAGTAAACAGGACTTCCTGAAGTTTCATATTATCTCAGAAGCAAAAACACAGAAAAAGAGTCATTTTTGTTTTAAAAGAGTGGAAGAAAATGAACCAAAGTGAGAAACCATGTATCTCATCAGAAATAGTGTTTTTATTCCATAATAAACCTGGGACCTGAGCCTGAATTTCCAGACAGCTCTCCAGCCATACAAATTCATTGTGACATTTAATGGTGTACTGAAGCCTTGTTTTATTCTGGTAAAGGTTACACAAATGTCCATTTTGAAGTGCTGATGTGAGTTTCTCTTGAAATACAATTTTTAGCAGCATCAGGATTAATATGAGCATTTCAGAAGTTAAACTGATTGTTTAAAAAAAGAAAGAGTAGTCCAAGCATGATGACTCATGCTTGTAATTCCAACACTTTGGAAGGCACAGACAGGTGGATTGCTTGAGTCCAGGAGTTGAGACCAGACTGGGCAATATGGCAAAACTCCATCTCTACAAAAATTACAAATATTAGCCAGGTGTGATGGCGTGTGTCTGTAGTCCCAGCTACTCAGGAGACAGAATGGGATAATCTCTTGAGCCCAGGAGGTGGAGGATGCAGTGAGCCATGATCGTGCTGCTGCACTCCAGCTTGGATGAGGAAATAAGACCCTGTCTCAGAGAAAAAAAAAGAGAGAGAGAGAAAAGAAAGAGTAAACAGTAAGATATTATACAATCAGAGGCCGGGTATAGTGGCTCATGCCTGTAATCCTAGCACTTTGGGAGGCTGAGGCGGGTGGATCACGAGGTCCAGAAATGGAGACCATCCTGGCCAACATGGTAAAACCCTGTCTCTACTAAAAATAAAACATTAAAAAAAAATTAGCTGGGTGTGGTGGTGCACACCTGTAGTCCCAGCTACTCGGGAGGCTGAGGCAGGAGAATCATTTGAACTCAGGAGGTGGAGGTTGCAATGAGCCAAGATCGCGCCACTGCACTCCAGCCTGGTGACAGAGAAAGACTCCGTCTCAAAAAAAAAAAAAAAAAAAAATTAGAATCTGGGGAACTTGGGTTCAAACCTCACCTCTCCCACTCTCATGCTCTATGAAATTAAACGAGTTAACCTCTCTGAGCCTCAGTTTCCTCACCTGTGAAATAAGAATTTTCTATTTGTCACATGTTATTTAAGAGGATTCAGTCTACCACTTGTTGACAGATATCTGGGTCAAAGCAAGTGCTCCCTTGGTGGCAATTACCTTGTCTCTCCTCCCACAGGGGCACAATCATCATTCCTTTGTGCGAATCTCTGAGCTGAGCACTCCTAGAGATACAGAAAAAGTCGCAGACAGGTAATAGTCTTCCAAACACCTGTATAGATTTGTGTGGGCCCCTTAAAGAGATAATTCCTTGCAGCAGAAGAAATTTAGTCTGCAGAGCAGCTGGGCATTTATTGTTTAAGTGTGTCAAGTAGCAGAGTGTTTTGAATGTCAATGATGAGCTTACTTCCACTCAGAGTTTAGAGACCTACTTCATGTGTTTGGAGATCAAGGTCTGGGAAACCAAAAAAGGAAATGGAACGTAGTTCTCCCACATGCTGAATCTAGAGAACTAGTTGGAGTTAATGTCCGGCCAGTCTTTTTAAATGAGCTGTTATAGGTACCATTGCTTTTTTAAAAAGGAGAAAAATCTATATAGCTACAATGGCAAGTGTTATTCAAACGAAATTAAACATTTTTAAAACATTTTATGAATGGTGTGGAACCCTACCCATGTCTGGCAAGCTTCCACCTACACATTTTATTACCTTTGTTATTTTAGTGTGGGTTACAATCAAAGGTTTTAGAATTATAAGAACATAAGTCCTCCACCTGCACCGAGGTTGCTTGAGAGAGAACAGTCTATGTGTGCCCGGGAATGCACAGACTCCAGGGCCTATGGGAAGAGGATAAAAGGGAGATGTGGCTCTTATGGGTTGCCATTAGCTTAAAATGTTTGAAATCATATCTTTTTTTTTTCTTTGAGACTGAGTCTCATTCTGTTGCCCAGGCTGGAGTGCAGTGGTACGATCTTGGCTCACTGCAACATCCACCTCCCAAGTTCAAGTGATTCTTGTGCCTCAGCTTCCCAAGTAGCTGGGACTATAGGTGCCCACCACCATGCCTGGCTCATTTTTGTATTTTTAGTAGAGACAGAGTTTCACCATGTTGGCCAGGCTGCTCTCAAACACCTGACCTCGAGTGATCCACCTGCCTTGGCTTCTGAAAGTGCTGGGATTACAGGCATGAGCCACCACGCTCAATCTAGTATTCTATTTTTAAATGCTATTTTTTTCAAAGTAGGTACTGAATTTGTTTCTGATGAGCAATATTGTGCCTTTTATGATAATATTTATAGAAAAGTGTTATGGAGCAGGCAAAACCTAAGTGTAACCTCTGTGTCCCTGGCATTTCCAAAATGTGGCCTACAATTGAAATCATACTCCAAAGACATTAATGCATGAGCCTTTCCTGGTGTAGTTACTAGAATGTGATCCACAATGCACCCCCATCCATTGCCTTCCAGCTATTCTGAGATGTCTCCAGGTGCTATAATACATGTTATTGGGGACAAGTTTGGGGGTTTGCCTATTTTTTACTTCTTGGCCTGCAGCCTTTGCTGCCCCTTATAACAGTGCTGCTCTTTAAGGCCATGCATCTCTGTCATCACAAGCATTCCTTCCCAACCTCCAGGAGGGATACAGTCTCTTCAGCTTCCCTTAGTATATCTGTATGTAATACATAGTACGTCTTTGCTCAGGCTCGTAGTAGGATTTTATAGAAGACTTGGTTATAAACTAATGTAATTCCCAACTGCTTTTAGAATTGGATGCTCTTAGAGTTTCAAGACCCAGCCTCTGCACCCTGGCCTAGTTTCCATAGGTGTCCCCCAATGCAAGAACCTCCCCAAAGCCTCTCCAATGCAAGAACCTCCCCAAAGCCTCTCCAATGCAAGAGCCTCCCCAGTGCTTCTCCAACACTTCAGAGTCCAAGCCCTGCTCAATCTCCAAACAAACAAACAAAAAAAGGAAGAACCTGCCTTTCCTGCTCCAAAACCCCTGGCCCAACTCCTCTCTTTTCCTGGATTAATTGATCATTGTTCCTTCTCTTTAAATGCCCTTCTCCCGACCAGGGAGCTCAAGCTCTGACCCTCAGAGCTCAAGCATGACAATCACAGCAGCCACGAGAACATCTCAATGTCTGATCTATTTCACCTTTGATAACCACTCATATGGGCAATGGCAGCAGTGCAAGCTGAGTGAGCTTGGTCCAGCCATGTGCTCTCACATTCCTTCCTCCAGCCTGGAGGGAACAGATGTTCAGGGAAGCTCATCCTTCATGACTAAGCTGGTGACTGCTCCCAAGTTTTCAAAAACAATTGTTTGGACAGTAAAGTACACATACCTCTCATGAACACAAATAATAATCTGCAAATATTTGGGGAAAACCTTTTTCTAACTCTGTAGACAAAGAGTGAAGCATCTGCCCTTGTTTTTTCTTTTTTTTCCTGTGTTCCTGTATATTATACATGTATATAATATATGTATATTACATGTTATAATATATAGTATTACTATACATATATTATATATATATATACACTATATATGTATATGTATAATGTGGTATCCTGAACCAGAAGAAGACTATTAGGTAAAAGTTTCCCTAGAACAAGGGGCAGTTGTTCGATTTACCTGCCAAAAGTTTCTACCAAACTGTCCCTCCTACCACAGGTGGAGGCTCAACCCCCAAAATACAGTTTACACCCCCTAGTGTGGCAGTGTTTTACACATCAAAAGATACAGTCCAGTGTCAGCTGAGCACCCTATTACTCAAATGTTAAGATTTTAAGTAAATCTTTGTTCAACTTTTCAACTCAAACATACAATTCCAGTATGGCTCCTACCCTGTCTCAATCATATGCACCTGCTGTGGCAGTTGTAGTAATAGCCTGGCCAACATGGTGATATTCCATCGCTACTGAAAATACAAAATTAGCTGGGCATGGTGGTGCATGCCTGTAGTCCCAGATACTTGGGAGGCTGAGGCAGGAGAATCACTGGAACCCAGGAGGCAGAGTTTACAGTAAGCCGAGATTGCGCCATTGCACTCCAGCTTAAACAACACGAATGAAACACTGTCGTAAAAAAAAAAAAAAAAAAAAAAAAAAAAGGTCTATCTTACAGCACTGTAGGGTGTGTGGCCATCCTGGGAGTTAGGCAAGGGTAAGGTGGAAAGATTTACAAAGCATTAATATCCTTAAGGAAGATGATCTATTGGCTGATTTGCTAATGCCAGCAAGTCCATTCCTCCTCCCTCACTACCCCCACACCCGCCCCATGATAAGAGCAACAAACAACAGCTATCTTTCCTTTTTTTATTGGCATAATTTTACATGAGCAATTGTATTATCTGTTTAGATAATGCCCATTAAAAAAAAAACAATATCATAGATCACTTGCAAGTGCAGAGTGGCTTAATTGTTGTTTTCGGCAATCCCAGACTGACAAAGGGGGTTATAATTTAAGTTGTGCTGATGGCTTTTGTATTAGACAAAAGCTAGTGTTGACTTTAGTAGTTATTATTCTCCCTTGCAGTTTAAATTGCTTTTTTACTAGGAGCAAAAGAGCAGTAGGAGAAAAACAATTCTAACCTTATGTAAATGCAATTCTACAAATAGATTATTTTTGCAGATTCTGGAATCACTGAGGGAGGTATAGTCACAAATCTAAGGAATTCTAGAATTCTGGAGATGTGGCAGTAAATACAACAATCTGGTTTCCTTAGTTGGTGTTTTTTAAACTGGCATGTCATACTCTGATTATGCAAGGATGCACTGGGGTCAAGAAACTACATATAACAATATATAATATGTATTATATGCATCTAATATACATATATGTGTATATGATATATTAAAATTATACATGTATATAATATATGTATTTTATATGTTATAATATATAGTATTACTACATATTTTTTATATATATACACACACACTATATATATGTATAATGTGGTATCCTGGACTGGAAGAAGAATATTAGGTAAAAATAAAGAAAATCTGAATAGACTATAGACTTTAGTTAATAATATTGTATCAATATTGATATATTAATTATAACAAACATACTATAGTAATGTAAGATGCTAATAATAGGGGGACCTGAGTACAGGGTATATGGCAACTTTTTATACTGTCCTTGTGATTTTTCTATAAATTTAAAACAATTCTAAAATAAAGTGTTTAAAGCTGAGCACAACGCCTCACACCTGTAATCCCAGCATTTTGAGAGGCCGAGGAAGGAAGATCGCTTGAGCCCAGGAATTTGAGACTAGCCTCGGCAATGTGGCAAAATCCCATCTCTATTCATAGGAAAAAAAAAAAAGGTGTTTAAATCTCTAGATAGGAAACGGGTAAAGGCTAAATACATATGAATCATTAAAGATAGTAGGATGAAGGCAAGCTGGGTAAAAACGTCCCCAGAACGTCAGGATATGCTTTTGACTCTTCAATGGTAGCAATGTTTGTGGTTCATGGAACACTGTCTTAAACTTTGGACTTTGCCTAAGATAACTCCAAGGGAACTTCAAGGATTTACGATCCTTTCGTTGTTTAAGGAGTGGAACAAAGAGAAAGACTTGGAGTCTTGTAATAATTAACCAACATTGTTTACATTATCCAGGTTTAGAAAGATCTTCATGTATGAAGAATTAAATCAACCGCTTAACAGTAAGACTTACCAACGTATTTTGTTTTTATAATTCATAAAAGTGATAAGTAAAGCTACTTTATTTTAACAATATTTCCTTATTCACTTTCAAAATCCTTTGGAAGTTAATAGTGACTGCATATATTTATTCAAATAATTCACTCAACCGCATTGCCCTCTTTTTACTTTTCTTTGCAAAGCTAATATCCCAGGTAATTCTTGGGGATGAAAAATCTTACCCATTTACTTTATATTTAATACAGGTACTTAAAAGCCTTTAAAAATGTATTACACTTACTTTTCTTTATATAATACCCATTGTACCTATAATAATTTGTGTTTTAATCCTAAGTAAATCATACTTAGTTTTGAAAAAAAGTCTCATCAAACTAAATACATGTTCTATTCTGTTTAATATCATTATAGACATTGTAAGTGAACTTTTTTCTCTCCTTTCTTCCTCCCTCCCTCCCTTCTCCCATCCTCCTTCTCTTTCTTCCTATTAAAATTCTTATTGAGCATCTGCTTTGGTTAGCATTTAGGAAAATCAATATAAATAACATATGGTTGGTATCAAGGAGCTCACAGTCTAGTATGAGAAGCAGATGAATGGGCAGATAATTAAACCTCATATTATGATAAGGTTTAAGCTAGAGAAGTGCCAAGGATGGGCATGATGGAACACATGACAGAAAGCTGTTACTCAGACAAAGAGTCCTTTCTGCCCAGTCCCCTCCCCTCACTCAAAATTTGGCCATCATTTTCAAGAGATTGCCTCTTCTGCCCTGAGGTGCATCTGAAATGTGATCACTTCAATCAATGTCCAACTGCATCAGATGTAATAGAATCAACCTTCTTTCTTATCGTGTTGCAGCTTCTCTTTGCAACATCTCCTACAAGTAAAAACGAAGATGTTTTTGACAAATCCTTGCAAAGGCAGTGAAATTCTTTCTGTTCTCTGGTCCTCTCCACATCAAATACTTGAAGCAAAGGAGTTTAGAAAACTGATCAGGTGTGACTGCATCATGTACTATTTAGCTAAATATTTGAATAGAAAGCCAGATTTTTTAAAAAAGGTTTAGAAAGCTAATGAAATAATTTTGACTATGCCTATAAAACTATCTTCTCTGATAATATTTTGGCTTTTTAAAGTTGTTGGTGATTAGGGATGCCTGGTTTTCACATCAATGCAAAGTGATAAATA
Source organism: Cacajao melanocephalus (assembly GCA_963573385.1). NCBI lineage: Eukaryota > Metazoa > Chordata > Mammalia > Primates > Pitheciidae > Cacajao > Cacajao melanocephalus. Next base: position 100,825 of record CAUYLG010001884.1, on the reverse strand, counting down.
GCGATCAAGCCATAATCTGTTAGCGCTGGTCTAAATGACTGTCTCAGAAAAATAATGTCCCCATTGTAATGTTGTAAAGGGGCAAATTGCACACATTTCAGAAGGCCTTAGTGTCACACTTTCTTCAAAATGTGCTGAATATCATGCCTCGTGTTATATTACTGTGTAAGGCAGTGCCTGCATCAGTACACAAAACCTTATTACGTAGAACAGATAAGCACTACCAACAAATACTAACACTGACATATGAGCCCTTAAATTATCTATCAGCTCAGTCTTCCAGCCATCACACTTTGCAATAGACTTTCTAAGGATTTTATGTAGAAAATGTTTTAGTAAAATTCTTATTTATTGCCTAATTCAGGAAAGAGATATTTTAAATTTGTAAACATTAGAAAAAATAAGTATTATTTACGTACAAATTAGAAATGCCCCCACAGTATTTTATTGCGGGTTTAAATCGTATCCTGCAGAGAGTTTGCTAATGCTGGATCTTAGTGAAAGATATTTATGCAAGTGCCAGGCTGACATCTGAACTCTCCTTTTGTGAGAGCCAACAATTTCTGAGAAGAAAGAAACTGCTGCTTACACAAAGCACTTAGTATATTACCTGGCTTGAATAAACCGTGGGTGAGAGTTCTGGGTGCAGTTTTGGTTTGTCAACAATAGTTTCACTAAATAAGGAAAGTCCTGAAGGCAGTTCTTTGATTCAGCAGCATGCTGGCAGATCATCCCTCAAATCTCATGCAGATAAGGAGAGTTCTGCCGAGGAGCTGTAACTGGCACCACCCAGGGTGAGCACACCCTCTCTGGCATGTGGAGGAAAAAGCTGACGGTGTTTCCTACTGAGTAAGGCGCTGTTACCAGAAAAAGAAACAGACAGGAGTTGGGATTTCACAGAGAGAGGTCCATGATTCAGTAGAAGATACTTGCTCAGTTACAGGGCTGGGCTTCATTCATCTCCCAGGATGCTGTCTGCAGAATTGCGGTGGGTAGTAGGCTGAGGCAGGAATTACCTCCTGAGAAAGGCTATCCAGATGCATGGCCAAGTGGCTGCCCAGGTCTCCAGAGCATTTGCTATTCCTCTTCCTAAACCTTCCCTCCTTTTCTCTGTTCTCCCCTTCACTTTCATGGGAATAGCCATTACTCATCCTTTACGATTCTAATCACACACCACCTGTGCCAGGAAATATCTCTTGTGACCAGCCTGGTCAACATGGCGAAACCCTGTCTCTACTAAAAAATACAAAAATTGCCGGGTGCAGTGGCTCACACCTGTAATCCCAGCACTTTTGAGAGGCTGAGGCGGGCAGATGACTTGACGTCAGGAGTTCAAGATCAGCCTGGCCAACATGGTGAAACCCCATCTTTACTAAAAATACAAAAATTAGCTAGGTGTGATGGCAGGCACCTGTAATCCCAGCTACTTTGGAGACTGAGGCAGGAGAATCGCTTTAACCTGAGAGGCGGAGGTTGCAGTGAGCAGAGATTGCTCCACTACACAGCAGCCTGAGCCACTCTGTCTAAAAAAAAAAAAAAAAAAATAGCCAGGCATGGTGGCAACACCTATAATCCCAGCTACTCCAGAGGCTGAGGCAGGACAATTGCTTGAACCCTGGAGGTCGAGAATGCAGTGGGCTGATATTGCACCACTGCACTCCAGCCTGGGTAACAGAGTGACAGTCTGTCAAAAAAAAAAAAAAAGAGAGAGAGAGAGAAAGAAGAAGAGGAAAAAGAAGAAGAAGGAGAAGGAGGAGGAGGAGAAGGAAGGAAGGAAAGAAGGAAAGAAGGAAGGAAGGAAGGAAAATAAAGAAGAAAAGAAAGGAAAAGAAAAGAAAAAGAAATATCTCTTGTGCCAAGATAACTTAGTATTCCCGTGGTCCCACCACACCTTGTAGCAGTTACCACCTGAAGGGTGGGTGAGCGCCCCTCAAATTCTCTTTACGATGTCATTATTCCAGCAGTGCATGGGGATCCCAGACACTACTTGAACATTGGTCCACGCAAAAACTTTAAAAAGAAGTGAGAACAGTGATAATGAAGGGTGATGGGAAATTGGTGGGGAGGGGAAAGATTTGCAAGACAGAATGCAGCCTACTCTGAAACCACCAGTGTGGATTTCAGCACAAGAGGAAAAAGATCAAGGCAAATTCAGGCACTCCCAGACCGGAAGAGAAGAGGAAGAGAGTGAGGACAGGACTAACTCTTTCTCTTGGAAGCAAAAGAGGAGTTATGACAAAATAAATCTCAACAGGGAGAAGACTGGAGTGCTTGAAATATGTGTGCATGTGTACATATCTGTGGATACATGTGTATACAAACAGCACATACATTTCAGTGTAAATAGCTGTGCCAGCCATCCTTGGCATGTTTCCCTTTGCTTTTGAGAGGAATTTTCTGGGCACGACATGACTGGCATTAATTCAAATGAGATAATCCCAGCAGAATCTCTTACCTCGTCGCTCCAAAACCCAGATAACATTCCAAGTTTTAAAGTAATTATTTCTCTCCTTCTCTCAGAGGTGATTAGGCCACACTACTAATTCCCAGCTTCATCAATAAAGAGATCCACGAGAAGTCTGTTACTCATGATATTGGCACTGTTAATAGAGTCACAAGGACCCCACTCAAGAAGATATAAGGATGACTAATTTCTGTGTAAATATAAAGCTATGATTGCACCACTGCACTCTAGCCTGGGTCACAGAGGTCTAGCAAGACTGCCTGGTGCCTCTAATCCAGGCCCGGCATGGTGGCTCACACCTGTAATCTCAGCACTTTGAGTGTCTCAGATGGGAGGACTGCTTGAGCCCAGGAGTTCAAGACCAGCCTGCACAACATAGTGAGACCTTGCCTCTATTAAAAAATAAAAAGAGTTTTTAAAAAATCCTTTTAAAAACCAACTTATAGATAAATACGTAAGAATGTGGCTCCTGATTAAAAAGAACATTATCTAGTCAAATTACTTGTGAGTTATTACTGTCATAATTTTCCCTACCATTGGTCAGAAGTCAGTAAACTTTTTCTAGAAAAGGCCAGACAGTAAATATTTTCAGCTTTGCACGCCACACTGTCTCTGTCACCATGACTCAACTGTGCCATTGTCACGTGAAAGCAGCCACAGGCAATATGCAAACAAATTTGCATGGTTGTGTTTCAATAAAATTGTAGGAGTATAAGAAAAGGTTTCTAACTCTTTGGGGTTTTTTAATACCCTCTCTACATTTTAGGGTGCAATAACATATAGTGGGTAAAGGATTTTGTTCTGGGTCAGATCAGGATTTGAATGCTTGCTCTGCCCCTAATTAGCTTTGTGACACTAGATGATGTCACGTAAGCCTTGATTTCCTTATCAGTAATATAGGTTAACACTGGTAGTTACGTCATTGGGTTGTTGTGGGAATTAAATAAAATAGATATCAAGCACAGAGCATGATAACTCCTTAATAATGTCATCTGTGGGCAGGCCTGGTTGCTAACGCTTGCAATCCCAGCATTTTGGGGGGCTGACGAGGGAGGATTGCGTGAGGCCAGGAGTTCCAGATCAGCCCGGGCCACATCACAAGACCCCCATACCTACAAAAAGTAAAACAATTAGCCAGGCTTGGTTGCATGTTACTGTGGTCCCAGCTGCTCAGGAGGCTCAGGTGGGAGGACTCCTTGAGCTCAGGAGTTTGAGATTATGTGAGCTATGATTGTACCACTGCACTCTAGCCTGAGTAACAGAGCAAAGCCCTATAAAAATAAATAAATAAATGTTATCTGTGACATGCATTTACATTGTCCTCAAAACTGCCACATTCATCACCAAGAAAGCTAAGCACTGCCTTGCCTGCCTGGGAACTTGGTGATTTTAAATTCTACAGGGTGATTCCCAACTATTATAAATTTCAGCTTCCTATAAGTTCCATACCCTGACTGGCTCCTTCAGGGTCTCATCTAAAGATTACCTTTAAGGATAAAAATTAAGGTAACCAGACCATGTGGGTTGGCTCATGCCTGTAATCCCAGTACTTTGGGAGGCCGAGGCGGGTGGATAACTTGAGGTCAGAAGTTCGAGACCAGCCTGGCCAATACATTGAAACCCTGTCTCTACTAAAAATACAAAATTAGCTGGGCACGGTGACATGCACCTGTATTGCCAGCTACTCTGGAGGCTGAGGCAGGAGAATCAATCACTTGAACCCAGAAGGTAGAGGTTGCAGTGAGCCAAGATCACGTCACTGCACTCTAGTCTGGGCAACACAGAGAGACTCCATCTCAAAAAAAGATAATAATTAAGATAAATGCCTTTAAACATGCCTGCATAGGAAAAAGACATGAGACCTCTTTACATTTTTTAAACCAACGTAATTTTGTCATTTAATAGCATTTGTTCACAATTTCATGTTCTCCTCCAGGGAACAAGGCTCTTTTGTCTTTGATTTCCTAATCAAACCAGAACATTTGCGTTCCAAGCCGGAATGCTTCTTCTCCTTCAAAGGATCGCAACTCCTCGCCAGCCATGGAACAAAACTGGACGAATGAGTTTGATGAATTGACAAAAGTAGGCTTCAGAAGGTGGGTAATAACAAACTCTTCCAAGCTAAAGGAGCATGTTCTAACCCAGTGCAAGGAAGCTAAGAACCTTGAAAAAAGGTTAGAGAAATTGCTAACTGGAATAACAAGTCTAGAGAAGAACATAAATGACATGATGGAACTGAAAAACACAGCACAAGAACTGGTGAGGCATACCCAAGTATCAATAGCTGAATCAATCAAGCCAAGGAAAGGATATCAGAGATTGAAGATCAACTTAATGAAATAAATAAAGCATGAAAACAAGATTAGAGGAGAAAGAATGAAAAGGAATTAACATAACCTGCAAGAAATATGGGACTCTGTCAAACGACCAAATCTACATTTGATTGATGTACCTGAAAGTGACGGGGAGAACAGAACCAAGTTGGAAAACACTCTTCAGAATATTATCCGGGAGAACTTCCCCAACCTAGCAAGACAGGCCAACATTCAAATTCAGGAAATACAGAGAACACTACAAAGATATTCCTTGAGAAGAGCAACCCCAATACAGCAAACACTTAGTAAATGTCTTTTGAAGGAATACTCATAACAGGATAGAATGGAGATGAGGAACCAATTTAAAATAAAAGTACCTGCCTGTGATTCCCAAGACCATGCTGTCCCATTCTATATCCAGACCCTTCCAGGGACAGGACTATTCTCAAAGCAAAGAGTCATTTTCTTTAGCTTCTTTGCAGTGATGGATAAAATCCACTTTTGAACTCATTCTATACTCTTGGTAGTGAGGAAAGTCACTAAAAATGTAAGACATATAACTGGCTAAAATTCTCTCTCATGCCCCTATTCAGTGGAAGAGACTGAAACCCAGTCAATTCCAGCTTTCTTCTTTCTTACTTGCTCCATCATTGTGTCTATAGCATTGCAGGAGCTGGGGTTCATCTAGTCCTTGGATATCACATTTCCAAGCTACATCCCTGAGAGACCCATCATCCTGCCTGACCCTGGTCACCGGGCACATAGTCCCTGTGTACTGTGCTTCATTGCCATCTGGGCAGTTCCTTCTGACACAGTGCTCTTTATGCTCTGTCCCTTCTCCCTCCAGGCACCCAGAATTGACTCTGTCCTCTATGCTCTGCCATCTTCCCTTCCGTGGAGCAGTAGCCATGGCTGTCCTAGGTGATTTAGGACATCCTAAGTATGCAAACAAAACTAGTTAATATTTCAGAATAATTCTGCTGCATAGATTACTCAGCAGTAGCCATGGCTGTCCTAGGTGATTTAGGGCATCCTAAGTATGCAAACAAAACTAGTTAATATTTCAGAATAATTCTGCTGCATAGATTACTCAAATTAAGATTAACTGGTGGGGTGCTGTGGCTCATGCCTGCAATCCCAGCACTTTGAGAGGCTGAGGTGGATGGATCACTTGAGGTCAGGAGTTCAAGACAAACCTGAGCAACCTGGCGAAATCCCGTCTCTACCAAAAATACAAAATTCAGCTGAGTGTGGTAGCACACGCCTGGAATCCCAGATACTCAGGAGGCTGAGGCAGGAGAAAAGCTTGAATCCAGGAGGTGGAGGTTGCAGTGAGCTGAGATCACACCACCTCACTCCAGCCTGAGTGACAGAGCAAAACTCCATCTCAAAAAATAAATATAATTAATTAATTAATTAAGATTAACTGGACAAGGGGAAGGTATACCTGTGTACAAAGAGCCTATGTGACTCCCAGACATGATTTTGGGCCAAAGGGTAGAAGACATTGGGAAGTAGATTGGGCTTGCTATATAAATCAAACAAACAAATAACCAAAACAAAAGAACTTGAAGCAATTAAAGCTATCCAAAAATGTAGGTAGCTGCCTCTGTAGCTAGTGGTTTACTGGGCAGAAAATATTCAGCTGCAGTTCAATGCTTGCTTAGGCAGATGCTAGAGAAGAAATGTATGGGTAAGGGTTGGAATAAATTGTCTTTAATACTTTCTCAAATATGGAAGTTCTGTGATTTCTTGGGAAGTGTGTGTATGTTTATATACAGAGAGAAAAAGAAAGAGAGAGAATTGGCTCATGCAATCACGGACGCTTGGTAAACTCAGAATCTTCAGGCTGGAGTCGCAGGGAAGAATTGCTGCTGAATTTCAAAGACAGAATTTCCGTCTTGCCTTGGGAGAGGTCAGTCTCTTATTCCATTCTGGCCTTTAACTGATTTGATAAGCCCTACCCACATTACAGAAGGTAATCTGCTATACTCAAAGTCCACCAATTTAAATGTTGATCTAGATCAGGCGCAGTGGCTCACACCTGTAATCCAGACACTGCAAGGCCGAGGTGGGTGGATCCCTTAAGGTCAGGAGTTTGAGAACAGCCTGGCCAACATGGTGAAACCTGTGTCTACTAAAAATACAGAAATTAGCCAGATGTGGTGGCAAGCCCCTGTAATCCCAGCTACTTGGGAGGCTGAGGCAGAAGAATCACTTGAACTCGGGAGGTGGAGGTTGCAGTGAGCAGAGATCGTGCCACTGCACTTCAGTCTGGGCAACAGAATGAGATTCCATCTCAAAAGAAAAAAAGTGTTGATCTTATCCAAAAAACACCCTCACAGAAGAAACATCCAGGATGACTTTGGCCAAATATCTGGGTGCCCCAGAGTCCAGCCAAACTGACACATAAAATTAACCATCACCCTGTGGTTTTCCACCACAACTAATTCCAGCTCCTACCTAGTTTTCCATGTCCTAGCCACCCAGACATGTTGGATGAGTCTGATCATGAAACCAACTTTTGAGATTCTGAGATAAAAGGTGCTGTATCACTCCCCAGGTTTTCTGCTTCCTTCTTCTCCACTCTCCCCGCTCCATTTTCTCTCCTTCTTTTTTTCCCTGCACCTCCCTTTCTCCTGGGCAGAGAAGGAAAGATAAGTTTCAACACAATAGTTTTGCTGCAGTGATATGGCAACGTTGCAACACTATTATGCCTGAGGCAAGTGTATCTAAAAGACAAGCTTCATTTCTAGGTGCATGTTAACTATCTAATAAATCAGCACTTAAGATCTTAGAACTTTGATGTCTTTATATAGATTTCTCTTCTTCCTTCTCAGGTAGGTAATTTTTAAAGTGAAGCTGAGTCTGAGGTATTAAAGTTTGACTCCCCCATTTCCTATGGGTAAAGTTTAAAAACCATTTACATATGATTACTTACATTATAGCTTTATTGCAAAAGGGACTACCGGATCTCAGGCAATCGTGCTGCTCTCTTCTGAGTCCCTTCAGCTAACAGTAGCTTTGCCGGTTCAAATGTGGACAAGGAGGGTTCTCTTCCCCACATGGAAAATCACAGGCCTGGAATGACAAGTGCAAAAAGAGGGATACCCTTTGGAACATCTAGGACAAACCTGTCCTCATAATGATTATATTTGAGAATGAATGCATTGGCTGAAAGGGTAAAATAAAAGTCTTTAATTTCAAATCAAAAGTCCAATTGCTAACTGTTACATGAGTAAGTTATGATACGTTGCCTGATAAAACAAAGTTGATTTAATTTAACAGAAAATGTTTCAAAATAAATTTTTATTTTAAATCACCAAACCCCATAAACAACCCAACTGTTCACCAATTGGCAAATGGATAAACAAATTTGGTCCATCCATATAAAGAAAATACCATTTAACAATAAAAAGAAGCCAGGCACCGGGGCTTGTGCCTGTAATCCCAGCACTTTGGGAGACCAAGGCAGGCAGATCACCTGGGATCAGGAGTTCAAGACCAGCCTGGTCAACATGGTGAAACGCTGTATTTACTAAAAATACAAAAATTAACAGTGCATGGTGGTGGGCACCTGTAATCCCAGCTACTGGGGAGGCTGAGGCAGGAGAATCACTTGAACCCAGGAGGTGGAGGTTGCAGTAAGCCGAGATTGCGCCATTGCACTCCAGCCTGGGTGACAAGAGCAAAACTCTGTCTCAAAAAAATAAAAATAAAAACAATAAAAAGGAACAAATCATGACTACTTGTAACAACCTGGATAAATTTCAAAAGCATTATTCTAGGTGAAAGAAACCACACTCAAAACACTATAAGACTCTGCTTATATAGCTTTTTGGGAAAAGCGAATCTATAGGAACAGAAATCAGATCAGCAACTGCTAGGGACTTGTGTTGGCAGGATGGGGTTGTTTACAAAGGGGTATGAGGGAATTTTTAGGGGTTATGAGAATATTCTGTATTAAAAGGGTGAATTTACTGAATATGAATTATGCCTCAATAAAGGTGACCTCTGAAAAAATGATGTGGGATGATGCAAATGTCTGGAAAGAGAGACAATGATTTCTAGCAAATGGTTTCAGCAGGGAAAAGATGGGAATTATGAATTATCAACCCCTCATGCTCTCCTGAAGTTCAGTTCAACAAGGAAGGGCACTGAGCAACTGGTTTGAGAAGGAAGAGGAAGGGAAGTGACAGAGTGCAACCCTGTTCTCTGTGCAGTTCTAGACACTTCTGTTGAGATTCGCTTGTGCTTTAGTTTCTTCATCAAACACTTGTCCTGTCTTTTTTTTTTTTTTTTTTTTTTGAGACAGAGTCTCAATCTGTCACCCAGGCTAGAGTGAAATGGCATGCTCTCCACTCACTGCAACCTCCACCTCCCAGGTTCAAGCGATTCTCCTGCCTCACCCTCCCCAGTAGCTGGGACTACAGGCATGTGCCAGCACGCCTGGCTGATTTGTGTATTTTAGTAGAGAAGGGGTTTTGCTATGTTGGCCAGGCTGGTCTCAAACCCCTGAGCTCAAGTGATTCACCCACCTCGGCCTCCCAGAGTGCTGGGATTACAATCGTGAGCCACTGTGCCTGATCTCACTTGCCCTATCTATTTGAAGGTTGAAGACATATACAACAATTTAAAGCTTCTTGGTGAATGAAGGTGATGGAAAGGTGATGCCGCCAGAAGAGAAGCCCTGTTCTGTTCCATTTGGTACACTTTCTTCATGGGTGTATTCAGTGGAGTTAGTTATGTTTCCTTTTTTCTGTTTCTAGACTGTGCCTTTTGATGGTATATATGAAAAATATTTTTTTTTTAAAAAAAAGAAGTCTTTAATTTGCCTTGAAGGGCTAATAAAAGGGGGTGGGGATGGTGCCAGAATAAGTCAGCAAAGGAGTTTTGGGGCAGTGATATGCCACTAAAAGTGCCAGCCAGTGTTTCATTTGGACTCAAAGCCAGCGACTATTAGCAGAAACAGCATGATTGAATTCTAATTGCCGTCAGAAGGGGAGCAGTAGTGAAATAGAAGCCTTGATGGGTGAGAAGAGAGAATTAAAAGAAAAAGAAGTCCGGGTGCAGTGGCTCATGCTTGTAATCCTAGCACTTTGGAAGACCAAGGCGGGTGGATCACTTGAGGTCAGAAGATCGAGACCAGCCTGGGCAACATGGCGAAACCCCATCTCTACTGAATGGTGTTGTATGCCTATAATCCCAGTAACTGGGGAGGCTGAGGCAGGAGAATTGCTTGAGCCAGGGAGGCAGAGGTTGTAGTAAGCAGAGATCATGCCACTGCACTCCAGCCTGGGCAACAGAGCTGGACTCTATCTCAAAAAAAAAAAAAAGAAGAAGAAGAGAATGTTGGTCTTAATAGATTGAAGTAGACATCTCAAATTTCATGCACCAGTGACTTGAACTACTGAACTACCTCCAAAGTATACTATGTCATTTAAACATCGCTTTTCCTAGTGCCATTTATACCCCTGATTTGCTAGGGCCTTAAATCTGTTTTCTTCTCTGCAAAATACTGTCATTAATGCATGCTCTGCATTCTCCCCACAGGAGAATGTAGTAAAGCCATTTGTGCAGCCCTAACATACTGCTGACTTGCATTGGAATTGCTGTCTGTACCTTCCTTCAAGATCCTCTGAAAAATACACTGCATCATTACCGCCAGCTTGCTTCTCAGCTCTGTCTCGCATTGTGAATAAGCTGCAGACCCCCTTCCTTTTGCAAGCTGTGTGCTTTTTCTCTTCCCTCACCTGAGACCACTCATTGTGCACACCTGTGTTAATCAGACAGTGAGCATTCAAGCCTTGTGCTAGATGCTGCAGGAGAGATGGAAAGATGATCAGAGCTACCTATAGAGAATAACCTTAGGCAAAGAAATCAGTTGGAGGGAAGGAGAGCTCTGTTATCAGTAAGTCTACCTTCCAAGGAATAGTCTGCTTGTCCTGCCTCTCCTCTCTTAGGTTGCTTCCCCATAACTTGACTCTTCAGTGATGTCTTTTGAGCCCACTAGCAACCTTCAGTGTAGAGAGATAAAAAAGAATACATACTCTTCATAATAGCTGAAACGTCCTTCCTATGTTTATATGATGCTAGGTGCTTTCCACGTACTATTTTATTTGCTATTAGAAACAGTCCTGGCCTGGTGTAGTGGTTCACACCTGTAATCCCAGCACGTTGGGAGGCCAAGGAAGGCAGACCACCTGATGTTAGGAGTTCGAGACCAGCCTGGCCAATATGGCAAAACCCCATCTCTACTAAAAATATAAAAATTATCTGGGTGTGGTGACATGCACCTGTAGTTCCCGCTACTCAGGAGGCTGAGGCAGGAGAATTCCTTGAATCTGGGAGGTGGAGGTTGCAGTGAGCTGAAATTGCACCACTGCACTCCAGCCTGGTCAATGGAGTGAGACACTGTCTCAAAAAATAAAAATATAAAAACAGTCCTATAAGGAAGGTACTATTGGCACTTCCATTTTCCAGATAAGAACGCAGATACCTAGAGAAGTGAAGGTGCTTGTTGAAGGACATTCAGTTACTTAAAGGGCAGAGCTGATTTTCAGACTGTGCATTGACAAGACTAGAGTTTTTATCCACTCGGCAAAGACTACTAAATCCTTGTAAAGTCAAACAATTTTTTTTTTCTGAAGTCCTGGGCATCTCTAAATGCAGCCTTTTATCTTTCAAAATATGAAGGATTTATGATTAGGGGTCATAAGATCCTGCAAAAAAGGGATATAGCATCATAGAGGCCTAGATTCAAATCCTGGCAACTTAATGATTGTACAAATGAGTTGCTTGTTCTTCCAACTCTATCAACTGTAAAATTAGAATCAACAATGCTTATCTCACAGAATCACTTAAGAGTTTGAATGTGGTAGTATGTGTGAAATTAACTCAATAAATGGTACTTTTTCTTCCAAGAATAATACCATTCCCTAAAAGTCAAATTATTTTCTACCCCCAGCCATTGTACATTGACATGGCTGGATATGTGCAAAGCAACGTGTGTTTTTCAAAGTTTTAAAGGTTACAGAATCCCTAAAGCCCTGGTGTATGTGTTGAGTTGTGCATTGGATGTGAAAGAAGGAATAAAATTAATATTGGATTGTCTTCTGTATGACTCCCATCTTTTCAGAAAGACTTTCTAGAATGAAGATATCAAGACCGATTTGGGGCAAGACTTCCCTTCCCATACACAGACCTGCAAATCCTGTCCTTCTATAAAACATTGGTTCATTTGAAGCTGGAATTCTATTTATTTACAACTCCTGTATCTCATGAAAGACATAAATGAATTGGAAATCATCACAGGTTTAAAGAAACTTGGAGTCAGATTAATTTGTGTATGTCATTAGGGAGCATTTAAGTTTTAGTTACATGCAATATAGGAATCTCTTCCATAACATCTCAATTAATTATCTGAATTCAAATCTTTATATCTTAATAGTGTTGGGAACTCATTTGCTATGTTCCTTCAGTAAGAAGGAACAGCTCCTTTCATTTTTAAACACATTGAGCCTTTCTGTAATCTACCCTTACTAGTTCCAGCTTTTATATAAACTAAGTCCCATTCCACATGTGTAGATGAAAATACAAGGTCCATCTCTATCTCCAGTTAGTCTTTTCTGGGTGAAACAGCTTCCAGCTCCTTATGGCTTCTTATCAAGAGTGTCCAGTCTCCTGGCTGTATCCATTACCTCATCCATCAGCTCCACACCCAACATTATAATGAGGCTAAGATTGTATTCACTTAGTTTAGTAACCCATCAACTTGTGTTCGCTTACCACTGAGCTTGTGATGATAGAAATTGCATCAGGAAAAAAATGAGGTCCCCTGGCTCAGAAAAGTGATGATGAGAGCCTGGTGTGTGTGGTGAGTTTGACTAGGACAGAGGACTCACACTGTATTGGCACCCTGAGGGTCAGAATTGCTGTCGGTGGGAGGATGAGCCCGTCAGACTCATACAGTCTATAAAATCCAGAAGGCTAGTGAATTAATTAGCAATGAATAATAACTGGCTGCTTCAGCCAGAAATGGCTCCAATTCAACACAAATATTTATTTTCCTTTCTATCACACAAAGTTAAAATGAAATTCTTGGTCTATGCCTCTGTGAAATCTGCCGATGTTCTATATACTGCATCATTTTCACCCACCAGCATGATCATCCACTGAACTCTTTTCCTGCAACTTCATATTGACATAACCAGCTTCCATGGTTATCTCAGATGTCCTCATGTGCACAGACAGCAATACATATGATCTGATGGGAAATGAACCTGGCAAGAGCACCAACTTGAATTCAATATCTTGAGAAAGATTAACAGGGAAACATCAAGGACTCTAATACATGGCATATAGTGCAGCTCCCCTCTACAGGTTAAGAGGGACACAAACTGAGTTGTAAATCAGGATTTCTGACCTCTGGACTCTTATTGTTGAGGCAAGAGCAACAGAGAAATCTGTAAAATGATTATGAACAATAAAAGAAGGTAGAGAAATAAACATTAAAGAATCAAGGCAAATGGTATAAATGTTCAGAATGCATTGGACCAAGGGGGAAAGCACATGAGGATGAAGGAGGGGGAAGAAATGACCTAAGACGAACTTTGAAGGATGAATAAAATTAAGCAGGATTGGGTATGTGTGTGCAAAAAAAAGGTAGAACTGATTAAAATGGAAAATATGGAAGAAAAATGTATTGGTAAGGGTAAATCCATTTTGTCAATGGTGACGGGTTTAAGTGGATGTTGTCTAGTATGTACTGAAGCTTAGAGAAGAACAAGAGAGATTTTAGGCAAACCTGCAGAAGTAATTAGAGAATATGAGTTTCTTCCCTAGACCCCAAAGAGGAAGTGGGATTACCCTTTGAAGGTTGAAAGAGACAGATTTTGGGTTAAGTAAAATAGAGTATTACTTTGCAAAGTAGTTAGAAACCTTATGGAACTTCTTAATCTATTTATTTTATTTTTATTATTATGATTCTTTTTCTTTTTTATTAGACTATAAGTTCTAAAAACTTCTCTTTTTTTTGAGTCTTGCTCTGCCACGCAGTCTGGAGTGCAGTGGTGTGATCTCGGCTCACTGCAGCCTCTGCCTCCCAGGCTCAAGCAAGTCTCCTGCCTCAGCCTCCCAAGTAACTGGGATTACAGGTGCCTGCCACCACACCTGGCTAATTTTTGTATATTTATTAGAGATGGGTTTCACCATGTTTGCAAAGCTGCTCTCGAACTCCTGACCTCAGGTGATCCACCCGCCTCAGCCTCCCAAAGTGCTGGAATTACAGGCATGAGCCACTGTGCCTGGCCTCTAAAAACTTCTTAACCTTAAAAGATACAGACTACATATATTGTTTTTCCAAAAAATATAGATATAAACTCATGGTAGGTTATTAAGAGAAACCAGGAATCAGTCTGCACCCTGACTGGTGTTAGCATCACAAAGATTAGCAATACCTTTTCTTAAATTATCCCTGGAGGTTACTACCCCCCAGTGACAAGACCCCATGGGGCCATTTTTGAGTTATGTCTTAAGCTGGATATTCCATGGAACATAGATTGCATTTCTGAAAAGAAAGATTTTCTAATGGCCTAGTGCCCAAAAAGGGTCACTTGATCCTTCAAAAGTGTCCAGTTTTCTTTGAAGTAATTTGTGTACCAATACAAACTGACCTTATTTTCTCTCTTGATTGCCTTGTAAATCCATTGCACTTTCTAATCTGTACATTTCTACACTAGGAAAGTCTTTTTTTTTTTTGAGATGGAGTCTCATTCTTCCGCCCAGGCTGCAGTGCAGTGGCACTCTCGGCTCACTGTAACCTCTGCCTCTGGGTTCAAACAACTCTTCTGCCTCAGCCTCCCAAGTGGCTGGGATTACAGGTATGAATCACCACACCCAGCTAATTTAGTATTTTTAGTAGAGACAAGGTTTCACCATGTTAGCCAGGCTGGTCTTGAACTCCTGACCTCAGGTAATTCACCGGCTTTAGCCTGTCACAATGCTGGGATAACCGACGTGAGCCACTGCGCCCAGCCTAGAAAAGTCTTAAACAATAGAATTTGAGATAAATGTTGAAAAGATTCTGTTTTATTGTAGATTTGGCTAAAAATAAGTGCAGTATTAATATGCTGATGATTTACTCTTGTATGTCGTATCACGTCAGAGTATCTTAATTTGGGTTACTTGTTTTCCTTTTCTATACCACTAGCTTTCCCTTTCAACAGCAAGAGCCCAAGAGCTGTTGCTATTTATTACTAACAAAAAGTTTTAATGTCACTCTTGAGTCCTAGTCCACAGAAAAAGTGGATTCCACTTTTTTAAACTTTCGTTTTATAAAATGAGGGGTTTTATGTTGCTGTTTGGGCTTTTTGATGTTGATGATACCAACATTTTATGCAGAAAATATTTAAATTCCAATAAAACTACAAAGCACAATTTTTTACCATGATTCCTTTCTTCTAATAGAAAATCAGGGTAAAAACCCTGGGGCCCTTAATAGTACATTTAACTGGCAACACATTTAAAGTCTTCACAAAAGCGTTAACAGAAATCTTGTGTGCAGGTGGCAGAGGCCAGCAGGGAAGCACAGGCTGGCCGATGTGAAGGATAGTGTCTTTGGTCGCTATGGCTTAGGGATTAAGGAAGTGCCAAAAAGGCCTTTGGGAAAAGTATGTTTGTTTTATATCTGGAGCAGCCAGAAGAAGATTTGGCACAAGTAACAAAAGGGCAAGACATTGTCTAGTATCCTGGAGACCCTCATTTCAGCCAGTTGATTGAACTTGCTGTATGCCCTACATGCAAAGTGTATGGTTTCTGTGCTTTGTGTTTTTTTCCAAGCTCTTACCTATAGGCTCAAAACAATAAATGGCAATGCTTAAGGGAGTAGCACTCAGTAGAGCGCCTCCAGTGTGGCTGCTTTTGGAGCTGCGAGGATATTGGAGCTAATGACTCAGAACAGTTTTCAACTCTCGGAGGGGTTCATGTCCCCATGGCTTGGCCTGCACTTGGCACAGATAATGGAACATTGGCTGAAATGGGCATTCCGATGATAGGGTGGAGAAGCCCCACGTCTCTCCTAGTGGTTGCCCTTGCAGTGGGATGGTGGGGACAGAACGCTCAATGGGTGATGGCTCTGACATGGATTTTAATGTTCTGGATATGATTAAATTGGACATATTCCGAAGTGAAAAGGCCAGGGAGAAAATTAAGGATTCTTTCTCTTACCCTTTCTGTTTCTTTCTTTCCTCCCTCTCTTACCTTACCTTTCCTTCTCTCCTTTTTTTATTTTTTGCTGTTGAGGAGGTACTGTTGTGATCTTTCATAATATACTTTATTCAGACCTGGAAGGGACCTTAGCGGTTGTTTTCCCAAAGCTTTCCATTTTACAGACCAGCCATGTGATGTGGCCAAGGGATCTAGATAAAAAGACTAGATTTTAGTGTAGGGTTTACTACCTACTAGGTATATATATTGGGTAAATACACAATCTTTGTGAACCTGTTTTTGTTGTTGTTGTTTTTCTTTTAATCTTTAAAATAGTAATGCTAGCCAGGGACAGAATTCAGCTCTCCTAACTCTCAGCCCAGTGCTTGTTGGCAACTTTGCTCCGATATTTCACTGGCATCTTTCTACTTACCTCCACAATCTTCTAGCCATGTGTCCTCCCCACAGACCCCTGACCTTCTCCCCGGCACTGTCTATATTCCCTCCACACCCAGCCCTGTGATGCCAGAGGATATCTATCACATACTAGAAAAAGCACTGGAATTCAGTTATTCCAAGTTCAAAGCCATGCATATTTTGATCCTCCAAGAGTGTGAAATTAAGTAACAGACCAGATACCTTTGCCCATTTTCTGCGTCTTTCCCATGTCTCATCCTCCAAGGGATCAAACCTGATCTTTGGAATCTCAGCTCCAATGTCCATTGATAGGGAAAACTGCTTTGACTCTCTAGAATACAAAGCCCTCCTGCTCTATGACCTTATAGTGCACTGGCCTTTCAGAGAACCTGTCACAGTGTGCCATCAGAAATGCATGAGTGGCCTGGCTTGCTGACTCATGCCTGTAATCCTAGCACTTTGGGAGGCCGAGGCATGCAGATCACCTGAGATCAGGAGTTCAAGACCAGACTGGCCAACATGGTAAAACTTTGTCTCTACCCAAAATAACAAAAATTAGCTGCGCATGGTGGTGCACGCTTGTAATGACAGCTACTCAGGAGGCTGAGGTAGCAGGGGAAGGGGAAAGGGAAAGGGCAGGGGAGGGAGAAGGGGAAGGGGAAGGGAAGGGAAACAAAGGCAAGGTAAGGCAAGGAAGAGAGAGAGAGAGGGGGGGAAAGGGAGAAAGAGAGAAAAGAAAAGAAAAAGTAAAGAGGAAAAGCATCCAACTCAGCTTCCGGAGTCAGGAAGGCTTTTCACAGGAAGTGACAGTGATGACACCCTTGCTTAATTCCTTCCAAGTCCTGTTGAAATCAAATTTAAGTGTTGACCTTATCTGGTAACTTAGCTATCTCAGTAGGAATTTAATATATACAAATTGATCACACAATTGCTATTTACCAAGGCTCTATTTGCTGTGGGAAATATCAATGAATACGAGACATAGCCATCTGGAATGGATCTAGTCTAAACTGATTGACCATGAGAGGTATGGGGATTTTTTTTCTTTGCTCCCCCATTTCCACCCCACCCAAACATTGCTACTTGGAAACCAAGAACTGTGCCCTTCTGGCTCCCTTAAGATACTGATGCCAATCTGTCAAGCACAGATTTCACTGTATTAGAGCCCAAAAGATGTGCATCTCTTGTGATACAATAGCATTCTAATGCCTGTTCTTTAATTGAGTTGCAAACAAAGCAACACTATGCCTTGATATGAAAAGTCACATTTATTTTCATTCTGGAAACTAGCTCTGTGGGATCTTGCAAGTGAATGTTGCTGTCATCCCCACTAGGACTTAATCAGCTGAACTGGAAGAGTTTTTGTGTTTGTTTTACTTTTTTTTTTTTTTTTTTTTTTTTTAAGAAAGGAGATTAGTGAATACATGTCTGTTCGAAAGCAAATTCCATTTTGATCAAAACACCAGCTCCATGCCCTGGCGATGAGTCCTCTTTCATGCATCTCGTGATACTGACCTAGGGGTGAGAATATTAGATAATGAAAGATTCATTTAAAGGAGAATCCCAAGACAAAACTCTACAATTCCCTCATCTCACAAACGCACACTTTTCTTTCCCTTTTATGCTCTTGTGCTACATCTTTTGGGAAGCTGTTTTCTCATTCAAACAACCCCTACTGGGCAAGCCTGTCTGCAAGAGCTGCAGGTGTCCCTGCAGCCCAGCTTACAAAGCCTACTTGTTAATCAGCCCCATCACGTGTCTTTTGACCGCCTTCCTACCCAGCTCTCCCCATATCTCTCTCCCAGCCAACCACTACTACTACTTCTAAAAGAGAAAAAAAATGAACAGCCAGTCAAAAGAGCTATTATCCTAAAGACCCCTTAACAAGGCCTGTGGTTTTCCAGTAAATTAGTCCAAGTTTTGCTCCCCTCCTCCTTCCTCGACGTGGTGCCCCCTACCCCCATTCATTGGTGGCTGCAAAACTTCTTGACCCTGCTACTTTTTGTGACCACTGGACATTCTACCAAGTGTCCCTCCGGAAGCTTCTCAGCCACCAATATTGTATGGTGTAGCCATACGATACTGTATGGCCATTATTGTATGGTTTCCACATTAGAACCAGTAAGGAATGTAAATCCACAGGAGATCATCCTCTGACTAAACAAAGTCCAACAGTGGTGACACTGTGCAGTGCCTTTAGAGAGTTTCAACAGGGGATCTGGAAGACAAATAAGTCACTTTCTTCCAGTCTTCCACGTTTGATAATTGACTGGTCTGACTATATTAGTCCTCTCAGCTTCAATTTCCTGAGATGCAAAATGAGAATGTTAATTCTACGCACCGTGACTTGGGGAGAGGTAATTTGCTAATAAGAGCCAGTGTTTGTAGAAGGCTCTGGGGCTGGCATAGGTAGGTCATAACTAATCTATATCAATTACATACTGTGGACCTGAAATTGAAGGAAGGCTGCACATATCCACAGGCCCTAGAGGAGAGGTTTATTTGCTCCCCTATATCACTTCATCCCACTCCACCCCACGCAGAAATCAGACATCTGTCTCATGACCAAATTAGTGCTCTCAGAAACCCAAAAAGAGGAAGCAAGTTATGTCTTTTGGGGGTTTTACCGTGTTGTGTACTATGCAGAGAAATAAGTTTTCCCAGAATTATTTGTGCTGTATCAAAATAGGATTTCCTCAATGCTGGTTATTAGCAAAATACTCTAAGAGTCCAAAAGATTGTCTTAAAATCCTTTTATAGCCTGTCATTCTAGCACTTTAGGAGGCCGAAGCGGGTGGATCGCCTGAGCTCAGGCGTTTGAGATCACCCTGAGCAGCATGGTGAAACCCCATCTCTACTAGAATACAAAAAATTAGCTGGGTGTGGTAGCGGTGGCGTGCAACTGTAGTTCTAGCTACAGAGGAGGCTGAGGCACAAGAATCATCTGAGCCCCAGAGGCGGAGGTTGCAGTGAGCCAAGATTACACCACTGCACTCCAGGTTGGGCTACAGAGTGAGACCCCGTCTCAAAAACAACAACAAAACCCTTTTATGATTATATTTATTGTAAGAACCATAAGGAAAAAAAAAGAGGGAAAGAGAGAAGGCCACTCTATTTCAAGGATGAATAGGTCAAAGAAACACTTCATTTTTCAACAGGGTTATAAAACTATTAATAATGGCAAATGACACATTCTTTTTGGATAAATAGAAACTTTCCTTTTCCCATCTCAGAGAAACTTGATTTAGAGCATCAGTTTACCTTTTGCAAGTAAAACACCCTAAGAGATGGCCCATGTCATGACAGTTTCACAGCTGGGTTTTGGCACATGTAGGTCTCAGAGGTAACATTACACAGAAGCCTTCCGGTAGAAGTCAACAAAAACCACCCAGAGGTTAGGACAGACTGAAGCCTACTGACCTAGCAAAACTGAAAATACACAGCTGCCTCCGGAGGGACAGAGGGAAAAGCAACATTCAGGAATGGGACTGCTGAACCAGAAGAAAGTACGTGATATTTTTTCATCTATGGTTTATCAAGCTGCAATAGGCCTGGACTTTAAAACAGTTCACTGACAGAAACATAAGTGGCCTCTCTCTCCAATTATAGTTTAATTGTATTAACTGCAATTAGAATTAATTGTAACTATGTGCGTGTGTGCATGTGTGTATAATTAAATTCATCATTTTAACCATTTATCCACAGTACATTGGTACATTCATTAGTACATGCACATTTTTGTGCAACCATCACCAGAACACTTTTCATCTTCCCAAAGTGCAATTCTGTATCCACTAAACATGAACTCCCTACTCACCCCTCCTCCAACCTCTGGCTATCAACATTCTGTCTCTATAAATTTGTCTATTCTAGGTCCTCCCTATAGGTGGAATTATACAGTATGTGTCCTTTTGTGACTGACTTATGTCACTTGGCATAATATTCTTAAGGTTCATCCATGTTGTAGCATATTAAGCATGAATAATATTTCTTTATTCCCTTCCCCTTCCCCTTCCCCTTCCCCTTCTCCCTTCCCTCCCCTTCCCTCCCCTTCCCTTCCCTCCCTCCCCTTCCCTCCCCTCCCCTCCCCTCCCCTCCCCTCCCCTCCCTTCCCCTCCTCTCCTTTCTTTTCTCTCTGTTCCTTCTCTTCTCTTATCTTCTGTTCTGTTCTCTTCTCTCTTTTTTCCTCCTCTTCTCTCCTCTTTTGTCTTCTTTTCTTTTCTTTTGTATTCTTTTCTTTTCTTTCCATGGTCACCCCTGTTGCCCAGGCTGGAGTACAGTGATATGATCAGGGCTCATTGCACCTGGGCTCAAGTGATCCTCCCACCTCAGCCTCCCAAGTAGCTGGGACTATAGGTGAGCACCACCACTCTAGGCTAATTTTTGTTTTTGTTTTGTTTTGTTTTTTGTAGAGATGGCATTTCATCATGTTGCCCAAGATGGGCTCAAGCGATCCTCCCACCTCGGATTCCCAAAGTGCTGGGATTACAGGCATGAGCCACTGTGCCTGGCCCCACTCTCTTTCTTCTTATAAACAGTGTTATTAAAACATAATTTACATATAAATAACATATAAATAAAGTTCAACCATTTTAAGTGTACAATGCAATATTTTTAGTAAGTTTGCCAAGTTCTTTAATCATGGTCACAATTCAGTTTTAGGACATTTTCATTCTCCAATAGTATCCCTTATGTTACTCTCCAGTCGCATATCCCTTTACCACCCCCAGCCCAAGGTGACCACTATTCTACTTTCTGACTTTCTACATTTGCCTTTTCTGGATACTTCATATAAATGGAATAATACCATAAGTAGCCTTTTGTGTCTGGCTTCTTTCACTTAGCATAACGCTTTTGAGGTTTATCCATGCTGTAGCATGGATCAGTATATCATTATTTTTTAATTGCTGAATAGTATTCCATTATATGAGTACATCACATATTGTTTATTCACCCATCAATTGATGGACATTTGGGTTACTTCCATTCCTTGGCTATCATAAATAATGTGGCATGAGTATTTGTGGGCAAGTCTTAGTGTGGACATATTTTCATTTCTTTTAGGTAGATACCCAGGAGTGGGACTGCTAGGTCAGGCCACAAATTTATGTTTAACCTTTACGAAACTGTCAAACCGTTTTTCCAAAATGGCTGTGCCATGGAGAGGTTTTCTTTAGGGTAACTGAATAGACTCTTCAGATGGATTAGTTTTTCCCTTTGGGACCCTTCCTAATGTGAAATATTTTGCTTCTTTTAGACTCTGACCTCAGCTCAGTCAGAAAGCCAAGCAGTGGGAGTTATGAATTAATTCCTCAAATACTTCTCATTTTCATATTCTTAACTCATTGCTGAGTTCATATTAAAACCAAACAACCTTGAAAGCTCAGAAGAACAGTGTTGTGAAGTGTTCTGTGAGACTTTGGGCAAATCACGTTAGTCATTTAGGGTCTTAGAGTTTCCATTTGAAAGTGAAGGATCAAGGCTGGGCGCTGTGGCTCATGCCTGTAATCCCAGCACTTTAAGAGGCCAAGGTGGGCAGATCACCTGAAGTCAGGACTTTGAGATCAGCCTGATCAACATGGCGAAACCCCTGTCTCCACTAAAAAGAAAATACAAAAATTAGCTGGGAGTGGTGATGGGAGTCTGTAAGTAACCCCAGATACTTAGGAGGCTGAGGCAGGAGAATAACTTGAACCTGGGAGGTAGAGGTTGCAATGAGCTAAGATCCACTGCACTCTAGCCTTGGTGACAGAGCGAGACTCCATCTCAAAAAAATTTAAATTTAAATTTAAAAAACAGAAAATGAAGGATCAGACCTGGATGATCACTAATGTCTCCTCCATCTGTTAATGCATATCTAGAAGTGTCTCTGGAAGTGTCTGTGAACCAAGAGTAATCCTTTGAAGGGGCGGGCTTTGAGCTATGTCTCACTTCACACTCTCTGAATGTAGAGGTAGAGTTTCTCAATCGTGCCCATCAGCTAAGGAACCAGCCCTTTCTTGTGACCGTGAACCCTAAAATTTGAGAAGGAGGGAGCTGTAGATGAAAGAATGACCATTCTCCTTGTAGGCCAGATCAGAGCTCCCATAGAGAGAATGAAGGGACATTCGCTTTCCTATTTTGTTTTAGTGCACTGTCTGGCATTCCATCCATAGTAGTCGTTAACACGTCTCCTGTATCCCACTTTCTTATGAGTAAATTTTTGGAAAAATATTAACTTTCTAACTATGATCAGTAGTGTATATCAATCACTGGCATACTCTCATTTTAGTTCTTTTACTAGTTTTTTTTGTTTGTTTGTTTGTTTGTTTGTTTTTTATTTTTAAACAAGGTCTCACTCTGTTGTCCAGGCTGGAGTGCAGTGGTGCAATCTCAGCTCCCTGCAACCTCCGCCTCCCCAGCTCAAGTGATCCTCCCGCCTCAGCCTACCAAGTAGCTGAGACCACAGGCAGTGCTACCATGCCTGGCTTTTTTTTTTTTTGTATTTATATTTGTATTTTTCTTTCACATGGGGTTTCACCATGTTGACCAGGCTGGTCTTGTACTCCTGAGCTCAAGCAATCCACCTACCTGCTTCAGCCTCCCAATGCACTGAAATTATAAGCATGAGCGACTACATCCAGCCTCCTTTATTAGTTTTTTAGGGCTACCATAACACTGGACCAAAAACTGAGTGGCTTAAAACAAGAAGTATTGTCTTATAGTTCTGAGGACTAGAAGTCCCAAATCAAGGTGTCAGCAGGGCCAGGCTGTCTTTGTTGACCCTAGAGGAGAAGCCTTCCTTGCCTCTCCTGGTTTTTGGTGTTTGCTAGCAGTTCTTGGTGTTCCTTGGCTTGCAGCTGCATCACTCCCCTCACATGGCAGTCTTCATCTCCCTCACATGGCAGTCTTCATCTCTCTCTAGAGATGGACACCAGTCACTGGATTAGGGCCCACCCTAATGACCTCACTTCAACTTGATTGCATCTGTAAAGACCCTACTTCTAAGAAGGTCATATTCTGTAGCAGGGAGTTTAGGACTTCAACATATCTTTTCTGTGGGGTTAGGTAGCAGGAGCCACACAATTTAGCCCATAACAGTAATATTTTGAAAAAATGAGGTTTGCAAAAACTTCATAATGTATCTGCCACTGAATGCACACCTACCTATAGTTAGATATTGATATGGTTTGACTGTGTTCCCAGTCAAATCTCACCTTGAATTATAGCTCCCATAATTCCCACATATTGTGGGAGGGACCCAGTGGCAGGTTATTGAATCATGAGAGTGGGTCTTTCTCATGCTGTTCTCATGATAGTGAATAAGTCTCATGAGATCTGATGGTGTTTTTTGTTTGTTTTTGTTTTTGTTTTTGTTTTAAGACAGAGTCTTCCTCTGTCACCCAGGCTGGAATGCAATGGCGTGATCTTGGCTCACTGTAACCTCTGCCTCCTGGGTTCAAGCGGTTCTCCTGTCTCAGCTTCCCGAGTAGCTGGGATTACAGCTGCCCACCACAATACCTGGCTAATTTTTTATTTTTAGTAGTGATGGGGTTTCACCATGTTGGCCAGGCTGGTCTCAAATTCCTGACCTCAAGTGATCTGCCGGCCTCAGCCTCCCAAAGTGCTGCGATTACAAGCATGAGCCACTGTGCCCAGCCCTGATGGTTTTATAAAGGCTAATTTCCTACACAAGCTCTCTTTGCCTGCCGTCATGTAAGATATAACTTTGCTCCTCATTTGCCTTCTGCCATGATTGTGAGGCCTCCCAGCCATGTGGAAATGTGAGTCCATTAAACTGCTTTCCTTTTTAAATCACCCAGTCTCAGGTTTGTCTTTATTAGCAGTGTGAGAACAGACTAATACACATATAAAAGAAGAAGAAAAGTATTTTCCTTCTTCAACACTGACATCTGTGCTCTGTGGTGCTTGGGCCCAAAAGAAAGATCATAACAGCCTTGAACCTTTGGCTCTCAGTCCTGTGTGGTTTGAGAGTCTGAAATCTGCAGTTATTATTTAAATAATAGCTTTCCGTTTGGGCAAAAAAAATAAATCCATTCAGTGCTTGGAATATGATACTATAAATGACTTAGAATGTTTTATCTTGGTAGTGCTGCCTAGATTCAAGTCTGGGAAGAATGGGATGTTAGACAGGTTTTTCTTAAAAAAGTTGGGACATGAGGATGTGATTCCATAATCACAGGACACGGATTAACTGATAAGATTATGTGAATTTCCACACCTCAGAGAAGAAAGAGATAGCTTTGGGTTGGCAAATGAAAGAGCCGCTTATCGCTCTGGGAGGAAGCAGGAGTAGGGCTGTGTGTGCTTGCTAGACCAAGCTCTAACTGGCTTGCTGAGAACGTTATCTTCTAGCAGGACAGAAGGAACCCAGAAGGAATCCTCGCAGCAAGTTTTTGAAAGATCTTTTCCTTCCCTCCCAACCCAGTGCTCTCCATGGTGGTTTTAGGACCCAAATTGCCACTAGGGCAGGCTTAGCCTCAAGCCTGGTTACTAGGAAACATATGCCCAGGACTTCCAGGACACCAACCTCTCCCATCTGCAGTTACCCTCCTCCCCTTGTGAAATACTCCATTTTGTTTTGTTTTGTTTTTAGTCAGGGTCTCACTCTAGCCCAGGCTGGAGTTCAGAGGAACAATCACTGCTCGCCGTAGCCTCAAACTTCCAGGCTCAAGCAACTCTCCTGCCTCAGCCTCCTGAATAGCTGGGACTACAGGCACACACCACCATTCCTGGCTAATTTTTTTAGTAGAGACAGGGTCTCACCGTGTTGATCAGGCTGGTCTTGAACTCCTGAGCTCAAGCGACTCTCCCACCTTGGCCTCAGTGCTGGGATTCCAGACACGAGCCACCGTGCCCAACCAAAATACTTTTTTTTTTATTGGCATCCCTATCAAGCCTATCTTATCCACTCCATTTGTCCTTCTGTCTAATTCCTTTCTTCCGTGGGATCTTTTCGAACCTCCTGCTGCTATAAACAAAGTCACTGAGAGCTTAAGCTTGTCTCAGACACTCCTTGGCTCATGCAATTAACTGGAACCTGGAATTCCTGTGATAACATCTCTCTCCTTTTGGTCTTCTCCCAGAGATCTCTCCTTAGAATGCTCTGCATTTTTGATCTCTTCTTTTTGTTCTCATGGCCTCTTCGATATTCCTGGGTCTACCAATTCTTTGCCTCTTCCTATCACTTTTGCACCTTCTTCCCAATACTTCTCCAACCCCTTCCTTTACTCTGGGGCTCCAAACACTAATTCCAGCAGGACAACTTTCATCACCGAATGGTGGCTACACACTTCCAACCCAAGAGAATGCAAACTGAATTCTGTGACTTTCCTGTTTGTAAGAATGTTACCATCATCCTACCGGTCTCTAGGGGTTAAAACTCTATTGATCACCGTTGATTCCTTCCTCTCCCTCAGTAATAGCACCTATCCCAGTGTTTCTGTTAGACTCACATGAGAAAATCCAGGTAAATCATTGAGCACACAGGGTCTGATGCTGAGTAAGTGCTCCATAATGTAAGCCATTATTTGTTAATAGATGATTGCTCACAGTGAATCAGTGAAGTAACTAATCCCCATCTCTCCCTCTTCATGTCTCTCAAAACCACACACACCATCCATTCTTTCTGTTCCCCTTGCCATGTCCCTTATCAAAACACATCACCTGCCATCTGGACCAGGGATAGAAACACTAAGTCAGACTGCTTGTCTCTAATCTCTTCTCCCACTTTCTAATCCATCTGGGATACAAGATCCAGAGAAAGCTAATGAAAAACTACCTTTGTGTTGTCATTCTGCTGCTCAGAAATGTCAACACTTTCTTGATGGCTCACCTGGAAAAAAAGTTCTTCCCTTCCAGTGCCACACTCCGTTTCCAGGCCTGTCTCCAATAACCATGATCCAGCCAGGCTGGAATAGAAAACCTCTGAAAAGTCTTTAGCCTCTCCCACGTCCATGTCTTTGTAGATACCATTGTCTCAGCCTGGAAGTCCTCGTCGTCCACAGATTGAAATCGTTCTCATCTCCTAAAGCTCCCTTCCTCTGTAAAGCCACTTTCTGTGTTTCTTCTGTCTGTTTCTCCCTTGAACCCCCACTGCCCCGGCTTATCTTCTTCTCACAGAGCTTATTTTTTTGGCTCTTACTTGTCCTTCTATTCCCAGTAGGACCTCATGCAGTGCTTATAAGTAACAGGCACTCAATACATATTCATTCAGAAAACTGAACATCTTTCTCACTTTTAGGTGAGATGCACTTCTCTATTATTTGAAATGTATTATCTGGCTGAAGAGATAACATGCATGGGATTTCTTCGGCTCAATCGTCATACCCTCTGACCCCTGTCTAATCCCCAGCTTGTATTTTTGCAGTATAATTTAATAGCATGAACCTCCTAATTCTGCCTTTTTGCTTAATTCTAAACTAACTTACTTTACTCACCCCAAAGCACTCCCAGTCTTAACCTCTTGTCCCAACTTCCTAAAATTTAACTACTCTTGTACGCAATGGTGCCTCTGAACTAAAACACTGAAGGGGAATTGCTCTTCTTCAAGGTCTGGTCTGTATCAGGGAGCCCACGCCTTTCAGTTAAAAGTGTCATAAAAATGGACTGATAAGTAGCTAGAAGCAGAATGCTGTGTCTACACAAATTACACTGCATTGCAGGGTACAGTTTGGAAGTTCAAGCAAGAATTGTTTACGAAAATGCATGAACTTACCATAGCTTGACTGAGGATATCATATACTTAAGTCACTGGTAGAGCACTACATAAGACTATGGGTATTTTATGTGCATTTCGGTGACTGCTTTGAAGTATTTTTTAATTCTTTTCGTTAGGCAAGAGGAAGCCATCTCCATGGCCATGTTGCTGGCATAAGATCCACATTATACGTCAGCAACTACAGTATAATGCATTTATTTTGTGTGAGCACAGCAAACCACTTGAGAACACAATTTATTTTGTAGACACACTAAATTAACCCTTCAAGTACTGCCCCATGCCACAGAACTACAAGTCTTGCCACATCATGACTTTCTGTTCTTACAATTACGCTCTTTAGCCTGTTCATGTATTAAGAATAAATTAGGGGCCAAGTGCACACCTATAATCCTAGCACTTTGGGAGACCGAGGAAGGTGGATTACCCGAAGGTCAGGAGTTTGAAACCAGCCTGGCCAACATGGTGAAACCCCATCTCTACTAAAAATAGAAAAATTAGGTCAGGCACGATGGCTCAAGCCTATAATCCTAGCACTTTGGGAGGCTGAGGCGGGAGGATCACCTGAGGTTGGGAGTTCAAGATCAGCCTGACCAATATGGAGAAACCCTATCTTTACAAAAAATACGAAATTAGCTGGATGTGGGGGCGCTTGCCTGTAATCCCAGCTACTCGGGAGGCTGAGGCAGGAGAATCACTCAAACCCAGGAGGTGGAGGTTGTGGTGAGCCAAGATCGCACCACTGTACTCCACCCTGGGCAACAAGAGCAAAACTCTGTCTCAAAAAAAGAAAAAAAAGAAAAATTATCTGGGCATGGTGGTGGGAGTCTGTAATCCCAGCTACTTGAGAGGCTGAGGCAGGAGAATCGTTTGAACCCTGGGGGCGGAGGTTGTAGTGAGCTGAGATATGGACACGTCACACCAACCTGATCAAAAGAGCGAAACTCCACCTCAAAAAAAAGAGAGAATAAATTAGGTAAATGGAAGAAAATAAAGTGCAAAAGTAAGTGCCTCTTCTATGTGTTCAGCATGACCTTTATTTATTCTGTGAGGTCACTGTCTCTCATACAGAGTAAGAAGTGAAACATTTAGCCTGAATTCTGAGAACCAGGAACTTCTCAACATAGTTTGCTCTCTCCCAGTGTAAACGAATTGTTCACTTTCTGAAGTCATTTCTATATTTCTCCAGTGCAGAAGTGTAACCAAAGTTTTCCTTTTTTTTTTTTTTTTTTTGGTGACAGGGTCTGTTTCTGTTGCCCAAGCTGGAGAGTGCAATGGCGTGATATCAGCTCACTGCAACCTCCATCTCCCAGGCTCAAGCGATTTTCCTGCCTCACCTTCACCCAGTAGCCGGCATTATAGGCATCCATCACCACATTCTACTAATTTTTGTATTTTTAGTAGAGATGGGGTTTCACCATGTTGCCCAGGCTGGTCTTGAACTCCTGACTTCAGCTGATCTGCCTGCCTATGGCCTCCCAAAGTGCTGGGTTTACAGGTGTGACCCACAGTGCCCGGCCTGTATTTGTTCAAATGATTTCACTTAGAGAAGAAAGAAAAGTAGAAAATAGGGCTGGTCTACCTGCAGTTGGGGAGGGCAGGGTGGCAGAGTAGAACTGCCTACCAGTGAAGCCAGACAGCCTTTGGTTCCAAACTTAGTACTACTGCTTTTCAGCTTAGGAGCCCTGGCAAATCGTGTGGCCTCCTGAGCCTCTGTTTTCAAATCTGTAGAATGGGTATAATGATGCTCTCCCCATAGGAGTGCTTAGTGCTGGGTAGATCCTTAAGGAATGTCCATTGCACTCCCATCCCTGTACACCTTGCCCAGATTCTATCCTCTTAGGAGGAATGGGTGTCACTGGGACATGAGGGAGAATTCCCCGGATCCTTTTTTCCCTTTCCTCACACAGAAGCCAAACATCAAATACACATCTTCCCCCTCTGTCCACACGCACAGCAGCAAAGAGGAGAGTCAGGGATCTGGGGGTGGGGGCCCAGCTTCCTCCTTTCAGCGGGGGGAGGCTGCAGGCTGACTGGGAGAGGACCTTAATTGGAGTCACAATAAATTGCCTTTCTGGGGAGGTGGTAGAGGGCGAGAGAAGCCGTAGGTGTTGTGTTTTATTTGGGGGTGGGGTACTCTTCTTGTTTCATTTCACTGAATTCCCCCCACCCGGGCATGGCACTGGGATTTGACCATAGCCCTGGATACCCGAGTAAACACCCAGACCAAGCTACAGGACTGAATGGGTCTTAAGCTATTATACTCCCAGTTAAAAGATTTTTAGCAGGAAGACTATCTCGAACTCGTTCTATCTCAGTGAATGACTCACTTACTGGAAACGCTGTAAACACAGGTGTATTACTGGCCTGCGGAAGACTTGGATGTCCCAGCATGATAGAAGACCAGCTCCCTCCAGTCCAACGTTTGCATTCTGCATTCAGACAACTAAAGTTTAAAGATTAAGCCATTTGCCAGAGGACCGCAGTCCAGGGACTGAGCGGAACCTGGAACCCGCCACCGGTTCTCCCAGCTCTGCTCCCTCCCGCGCCACCCTCTTCCTGGGGGTAAGGGGAGCTGAGGCTCTCTGTGCTCACGTGGCTTTCAGAGCCCGCCTCGGACCCTGACCTGGTGTTCCACTTTCGACCCCTCACTTCCTCGTTCCCCCCTCCTTCTCCCTCTCTTCCCAGGGTCCTGCAGGGCCGGCTGGATGAAGTGATGCCGGACACCCGTGCATGCATGGTGGCAAAAGCAACCCCAGAGCTCGCCCCTGCAGGGCTGTGAAGAGTCCCTGCTGAGGAGGGGGTGCTAACGGGTGCTGGGCTCGGGGGTCAGCCCGCGCCAAGTATGGGGCTGGGGGCGGAGCCTGCCTATCGGGGGCGGGACGGTGGGGCAGAGAGGGAGGCCCGGAACGTGGAGACTTTGGAGGAGTCGGGGCCCGGGGCTCAGGAGACCGGCGGGCGGTAGCGGCAGGCGAGAGCCAGGCGGCGGGGCGCGGGCCAGGCGGGGCCGGGCGCGGCAGGGACTGCGGAGGTGCGGCGGGAGCCGGGGCGGGCGGCGTCACCGGAGGCGGAGGGGGCGGAGCCGCGTTCGCAGCTGCCACCCGGCCGCCGGGCCCAGGCAGACGCCACCCGCCCGCGGCCGGGCACGCACCGCGAGCAGACCTTCCGCGAACAATGCTCCGGCCGGGCGGCGGGCGGCCCGGAGACCGACGGAGGGGCCGGGGGAGCGCAGCCCCGAGGTGAGCCCGCGACACGCTCTCCAGATTCGGCCTCTTTTTGTCTGGCGAGCGTGGTCGCTGAGGGGAGCTCTGGAGGGGCGCTGCGATGGCCGAGCGGGCGACCCCTGGGGTGACAGGCGGCCGCTCGGGGAGGGGGCAGTGCCCGGGCCGCGTGCGCCCAGGGCAGTACCCGAGATGGAGGGAGGCGCCCGGCTGGGAGGACCTGGGAGCCGGAGGGTGTTTTTGATTCATTCGAGAATCGCGCTCTTTAAAACGGGGAAACTTTCCTTAGAGTTCCAGGAGGGGTAACCGACTGTTAGGACGGTTTCTCTGGTCTTGCTGCTCCGTTTGCGGCCGGAGACTGAAGCGCTTTGAGGACTGCTTTCCACGGCTAGAGTATTGTCACGGCGCAGAGAGGGGAGGCCGCCTGGCTGCTGGGACCAAGACCCGGGGGGATGGTTTGGGAGTCCAGGGTAGCTCCCCCATGTGCAACAGCGGGGCTCCAGAGGGAACGAGATGATGCCCTTTTCTCGAGCTCCGGCTGAGTGCTCTGAAACGCGTGCTGTGAGCACGTTCTTAACCTTTGCTGGTATCTGGGGACACACGCTTAGAACATAGAATCCTTTGCTGAGCATGGAGGCGGCCGGGCATTCTCAGCGGAGAGCGCCAGCTCACGGTGTGTGCATTTCTCTCAGGTAAGCTCAGACTGCACATGGTTTTGCAGAGCCGATAGCAAAGCCTAATGGTGTAGGGGCGAGGAGCTTTGCAATGCATTCAGCCCGGAGTCAGATTCTGAAGGCTTTCCTGATCACTGGCCTGAACTATCCTGAACAAACCCCTCTCCTCTTCCCATTCTGAGAAGGAAATTTGACAGGAAGCCCTAGGGAATTCTGCAGTTATTTTGTTCTCCTGCGGTCTGGTTGGTTTCGACTGTAGTAGGTGCAAAACCACATTCCTCCCGCTGAGATGAGATTACACAGCATTGAAGAGAAAAGAAGCAAAAGTTGGGTGAATATCATAATTTGCCCTCTGTGTGAATGAGGGGGCAGGGGGCTAGCGAGTGTTAAAGTTGTCACTTTCTCCTTTCTGCCTGGTCAACCCTGGCCAGTGGAGTGTGTTGAAGTCCAGACACTTTCCATACATATTTCCTTTTCCTGGTGTTGCATTAATTTAATTGTGACATGTAGAAAAAATCTAGGTGAATGTTTCCTGGAATTCTGTCACTTCAGGATAAGGCATAAGTAACTTCTGATGCAAGTCTGAGGGGATATTTTGGGCCAAAATATTTAATCTTACAGATCTGGCCACCTTGAAACTTCAGATTCTTTTTTGAAATGGGGTGGGAGTGTATCTGACAGCTTCAGTCTTGCAAACTGTATCCACAAATCTGGTGCAGAAGTTTGCAGAGGCAAAGACATTTTATCAAGACTTAGATCAGAAAGAATGCTGAGCTCTTTTTTCTAATCTGACACTGCAGCCTCCTACTGAAATGGGGGGATTTGCATAATTCTGGGGGCCGCCTCCCCTCAGAGGTGAGGAATGTGGGCTGGGAAGTGCCTTCCCCTTGCTGTGGAGAGCTGGCTCTGCTGCACCAGGCAAGGCGAGGCAAGCTTTGTGGGTGCCAGTTGTGTTTCTCACCATCTTTTACTTAAAACAAATAGGAGATAATTCCAGGCACAGAAGGGTCTTTTTTGGTGGCGGGGCGGGGGGGTGCTGCACGAGGTGGTAAATTCTGTTTGCTGAGACTGAGAAATCAGTTTTAACAGGATGCAGTGAGTCAATGACAGCGGGAAGCCCAGGGCTTCATTTGTTCTCTTTTTATTCAATGACGTCTCTTTAAAAATCTGCATCCCCGGCAGTCCTGTGATGAAAGTGTGGTGAAAGTTGCGTGTCTAAACATCCAAGAATTTCAGGGCTGAGGATGGAAGCAAAGAGTGCTCGTAAACTAGTGAGACATTCTCAAGGAAACTTCCCCCACGCTAGCAATCCAGATCCTTCCACACTCCCAGGGCTGTGCAAAGGTTGGGGATATTAGAAAGTAGGGTCTCTGGTACCAAGATCACCCCTTCCCCAGTGACAAGTGTTCTCATTTGCCTGTTGAGGAAGCAAGGAGATGTCGCCAAGCAAAACTGCTGCTTTGTGAATCTGTGGTGGCCCCTGAGGAAGTGGTTGGGCACCCACCTCCTCAGCCCAGCATCAGGAGGAGCTGTGGGAACTTGGCAGAGCCCACACAGAGCTGGTTTCCAAGCTGTATTCCTCCTTCCCACGGAGCAGGCATGGGAGCCTCTGCCTGCAGTGGAGGTGGGCTTGACAGTGTCCTTTCTGTGGCCTGGAAGGTGTAGGCAATCTTCACTCATCAGCTTCCCAGGAAGGGACCCACTGCCTGTTCCTGAAGGCCAGAATACTTTCTCTGCTTTTTCCCTTTCCCAAAACTTAGCAGGAAGCCTACAGCTCTCTGTGGCCTGAGATTCTAAGAGAAAGACAAAACCTGGCTATGTTTCCTCCGCTTGTTGAAGCCCAGTGACCTCTTCTGGAGGACTTGGCAAAGAAGGAACCTGCTACTTGGGCGTATTTGGAGGAGGAGAAGAACCTAGCTAACAGTCTTCTTAAAGAAAAGAACCTGTGAAACCTAGCAATGATTGCTAAAATATACTTCTCTTTTATTTCAGAGGATTTATTTAGCTTAAAGAGGCAATGGGCTTTATTCTTAAATTTTTTTTTTTTTTTTTTAGATAGGCTCTCACTCTTGTCGCTTAGGCTGGAGTGCAGTGGTGTGATCATGGCTCACTGCAGCCTTGACCTCCTGGGCTCAGGCAATCTTCCTACCTTAGCCTCCAAGAAGCTGGGATCACAGGCACATACCCCTATGCCTGGATAATTTTTTTATAATTATTATTTTTGTAGAGACAGAGTGTCTCTATGTTGCCCAGACTGGTCTCAAACTCCTGGCTCAAGCGATCCTCTTACCTGGGCCTCCCAAAGTGGTGGGATTATAGGTGTGCGCCACCATTCCCAACCCATTTTTAACTTTGAGGGGAAAAGAGGCACATGGAGCTTCAGCACTTGTTGAATGAACAACCCTGTCTGTGAGTGTGGAGATAGGAAAGAGAGCACTTTCCGCAAATACTCTGGAATGATCTTTGGGGTACCCAGCTCATTCCGCCTGATTAGTCCTGTTGACAGTTTATTAGAGATTATCAAACTTCAAGCAGATCCTCATGGGAGGAAAGTGGAGAGAAAACCCTAAGGCAAAATGTTCCCTATTAATGAGAACCCATTCACCTTATGTTCTTAAGGAAGATATTTCTCTTGAAAACTCTCCTTATGGGAAGTCAGTTCATTTTAAATAGGCTAAGAAGAGCCAGGAGCAATGTGCAGATCACCACTGCAGTGAAAAGCTGCCTGTAAAGTTGGCTTCTGTTTCCAGAATGGGCAGACTCTCTGTGTCTATGGACTGGTACAAGCTCTTATTTTTGCCATAATTTCCCCACTCGTAAAGTGGGGACATCGGCTACCTGATGGGGTGATTTCAAGCAAATTGGTTAATGGCTGCAACCCTTTGAGCTCCTTCTCAGTGGCAAATTTACAAGGGACCACGGTACAAACTGTCGCTTGCAGTTTTACTCTCAGAAGCAATGAACTCTTTGAACAAGCCAACTGCTTTCTCTCCAGAGCCATCACTGGGAAATGACTCTTCGTTAATCTCTTCTCTCTCTTATCATCTATCCAGCCACCTTTGACCATGACTTTGTCTTGCTACTGTTTGCCCCTTTGGCCTGTAGCACCCAGAATTGTGGATCTCAGCATCACAGGGTCGAGTATTAAGTAATAATGTATATTAAGCAAGGGATATTTCTCAAGATGCCAGACCTCTCTGTAAGGTCTGGAGGACAGGCTGACACCCCACTTCTCCCCATTCCTAACCATTTCTACCTCTACCTGGTCAGAAGTGTGGATTACAATGCTCATTTCAGGGCCCAGACTTGCCTCCCCTCTCACACAGTTCTTGGTCAACAATTGCTGGTTATTTTCCAAAAGCCATTGTTTTTATTTGCTGTACTCGAAAGTTCTTGTTTCTCTGGGTCAACATCCCAGACTCTAGGCCCCCAGTGGCAGGGAATACATGGACGAGGAACAGGCTTCTCATCTTAAACCCTATGTGATTTCTTCCCAGAACTCCCCCAACCCCCCAAGCACCCAGGATATTAGGGAACTGAAATGTCTTTTATGCATTCTTTTCATGCAACAAGGCTGTGTTTAGTTTTTACAACTTCTGATAAGGCCATACCACCAGAGAATGTCTAAGAGTCTTGTGACAAATGGATGAGAGTCCCAAAATAAATGGGATCCTGATCTTTACCTTCCTCTTTCTCTTATCTGATCAAATAATGAGACTCTAATTGATAATGTACCCATTGTCTGGCATGGCAAATCTCTAATCAGGAAAGTGTCCTGCCTTTCTAGGAAGCCACTCTGTGACCCACCTCTGAATCCCACAAGACCACATCAGAGAGCCGGGTGCAAGATGAACCAGCATCCTGCCGGCTCAAGATACGCCAGACCCTCTGCCTGAACCCCGAGAGCCTGAAAATGTCCGCGTGCAGTGACTTTGTGGAGCACATCTGGAAACCCGGGTCCTGCAAGAACTGCTTCTGCCTGCGGAGCGACCACCAGCTGGTGGCCGGCCCTCCTCAGCCCAGAGCGGGCAGCCTGCCCCCTCCACCGCGCCAGCCTCCCAGGCCTGAGAACGGCCACCTGGAAGATGAAGGTGTGAACAGCTCACCCTACTCCAAGCCCACAATTGCCGTGAAACCCACCATGATGAGCTCCGAGGCCTCTGATGTGTGGACAGAGGCCAACCTGAGTGCTGAAGTCTCGCAGGTGAGGCTGACTAATGCCCGTGGTATTTTTATAGGGGCTGCTCCTGTTGGAACACTTGGTGACTGGCTGGCAGCCAGGAAGGCCGTTCCAGCAAGAACCCTGCAGGATGGCTTCCTCTCAGCTTGCCCTGAGATGGCTCTTGCCTGGGATTCACTGTAGCTGCTCTCCTTTCTCTGTTCCTTTAGGCTAAGACCCATTGACCCAGTCCCCCGGAATTTCCTCCTGTGATTTGGAGACTACGTAGGGCAGACGAAAATGAAGCTTTTCTAAAAAAGTTCTAAATTGTCTTAATTGATCATTTTAAATATATACACAAGTAGCAGTAATTGCAAAATGAATCCCATGCACCCAATACCCTTCAATATGAACTTCAGCAACCATCAACTTATAACCAATCTTATTTCACCTCCCCCACACTGACCCCTCTTCCCTGATTTTAAAGCAAACCCCAGATATCACATCATTTCAATACATACCTTTCAAAGATAAAGTCTTTATAAAAAACATAACCACAATACCATTATCACACTTAAAAATATATTTTTTTAGTTTTTTGTTTTCTGTTGCCCAGAGTGGAGTGCAGTGGTGCAATTTCAGCTCACAGCAACCTCCGCCTCCAGGATTCAAGTGATTCTCTTGTCTCAGCCTCCCAAACAGCTGGGAATATAGGTGCACACCACCATACCCAGCTAAATTTTGTATTTTTAGTAGAGAAGAGGTTTCACCATGTTGGTTAGGCTGGTCTCTAACTCCTGACCTCAAGTGATCCACCCGCCTTGGTCTCCCAAAGTGCTGAGATTACAGGCATGAGCTACCCACCTGTCCTATTTTTTTAATTTTTAATTTTAATTTTATTATTATTATTTTTTTGAGACGGCCTCATTGTTGCTCAGCCTGGAGTGCAGTGTTGCGATCTCTACTCACTAACCTTCAACCTCCCAGGCTCAAGTGATCCTCCTGCCTCAGCCTCCCAGGAGGCTGGAACTAGAGGTACATGCCACTTGGCATGGTTAATTTGGGTGTTTTTTTTTCTTTTTTTTTTTTTTTTTTTTTGGTGGAGATGGAGTCTTGCTACGTTGCCCAGGCTGGTCTTAAATTCCTGGTCTCGAACTCATAGGCTCAAGTGATTCGTCTGCCTCAGCATCCCATAGTGCTGGGATTATAGGTGTTAGCCACCATCCCTCGCCCCACATTTCACAGTAATTCCTTACTATTATCTAATATCCAGCCAGTGCTCCTGTTTCCAATTTTGAAGCTTAGATTTTACCAGCTTTTTTCTAGAATCACTAAAAACAGTTACGTCCCTAGAGGCTGGACCATTCTGCTCATTCCATAGGTAAGCTTTACAAAAATGGAATTATTCAGAGGGCACATAGCCCAGGGCTGCTGGCATCCGCTGTCTTTAGACACATTTAGGAAGCTGTGTCCCTAAGACGTATTCTAGGAACTGCTTGCTACCTGTTTGACCTCTTTGCCTGTTCTATTTTTTCTCAACCAATGTGGCCAGTAGGTCAGGAAGGCTATGTGAGCATATACGAAAACTAAAATCAGTTCTAAATGAGGGGAGGCTTCATTGAGTAGAGGCATTTCTTTTGGTTGCAGTAACTTGATGTCCCCTTCCAGGCTGCTCTGTTTTTTCCTAAGCTGGTTACACCCATTCTACAGACTATTCTCAATCCTTTCAACCTTCAACAACCTGAACCAGGGACTCTTTAAGCTCAGAACCACCTGGGAAAGAAGCCAGAGGCGGGCTCTGCTTTGAGGCTGCTTCTAAAAGTGGGGGTAAGGGAAGACTTTAGCCGGGAAGGAGGAGGGAACGGTGACTTCAGGGATGGTAATGACTAGTCCATGTCTCTATCTCATAGCCCAATGAGTCCAACCACTCGCACAGGCCCGGGCTGAGGTCACTGCTGTAAGTGGGAAAAACAGGACCTCTGGCATAGTGGAAAGCAAAGCCCAGAAAGAAGCGAGGTTCAGAAACCACCCCTCACCCTCCTGTTCTGCCCATACCACCCATCCAATGTATTTTCCATTTTTTTTTTTTTTTTTTTTGAGACAGGGTCTGGCTCTGTCACCCAGGCTGGAGTGTGGTGACATGATTTGGGTCACTGCAACCTCTGCCTCCTGGACTCCAGCCATCCTTCCACCTCAGCCTCCCAAGTAGCTGAGACTACAAGTGCACACCACCATGCCCAGCAAGTTTTTGTATTTTTTGTAGAGATGGGGTTTTGCCATGTTTCCCAGGCTCATCTTGATCTCCTGGGCTTGAGCAATCTGCCCTCCTCAGCCTCCCATAGTGCTGGGATTACAGGCGTGAGCCACGGCACCTGGCTCCAGTGTGTTCAGTGTGTTTTAACAACACTTAAGACTTCGATTTCTTCAGGAATGCATTGTGATTGGGTTATCAAAAAACCCACAGACTCAAAGCAAAAATTAAACAAAACCCCAAACTCCATTTTCCAATCCTGTAGAACAACTTCTCTCCCCCAGCGGTTGGTTGCAAGGGAGGAAGAAGGCAGAGTGATCTTTTTCAGAGTTATATTTTTCTTTTCCTACTTCACAGACTTAAGCCGAAAGCATTACAATCCATGGGTGGGAAGCGCAGCTCAGTGTCTGGGAAGACAAATGGCTCAGCGGGGGCCCCAGCCATGATCACAGGGCCCTGGGGGAGATCAGAAGGTGGGCGTGCGCTGAGTCCCCGGCCCTGGCGCTCCGGCACTGCACTACAGAAGACCATCGACAGTGTCATTGCCCTTCCCTCTCACTTTTCCTTTCTCTTTTTATTCTATGACAAAATCTAATATAAGCCTTTTTGCGTTGGGCTTGTGTAGGTCATCTGGAGACGAGCCCCCGGCAAGCTCCCCCTCCCGAAGCAGGAAGATGCCCACGTTGTCTACCTGGGCAGCTTCCGAGGTGTACAGAAGCCTGCTGGTCCCTCTGCCTCCCCCGATGGCAATGCTCGCTGTCCCCCAGCTTATACCATGGTTGGCCTGCACAACCTTGAGCCCCATGGCGAGAGGAACATTACCTTCCACCCAGTGAGCTTCCCGGACGAGAAGGTTGGACACAAAGAAAAACCCTCATTTTCCTACCAAGACCGGCCCTCTGCCCAGGAAAGCTTCCGCCAGAAATTGGCTGCCTTTTCTGGGACCACATCTAGCTGCCACCAGAGCCCCGGGCCCCTGAGGGAATCCCTGCCCTCGGAAGATGACAGTGATCAACGGTGCTCACCCTCCGGGGACAGCGAAGGCGGAGAGTACTGCTCCATCCTGGACTGCTGTCCTGGGAGTCCTGTTGCCAAGGCTGCCTCTCAGGCTGCAGGCTCCCGGGGCAGGCACAGTGACAGAGACTGCTCACCCACATGCTGGGAGCGGGGGAAGTGTGCAGGGCCCTCAGAGCAGGAGAAGCGGGGCCCGAGCTTCCCCAGGGAGTGCTGTAGCCAGGGCCCCACTACCCACTCATCCCGCCTGGGCCCCAAGAAACCGTCCCTCACCTCGGAGGCTGCCACTTCTGATGGCCTCTCTTGTGGCAGTGGCAGCGGTGCCAGTAGCCCCTTCATTCCCCACCTCGAGAGTGAGTACTGCTCCCTCATGAAGGAACCTGCCCTGGGAAAGCAGCAGGACCCTGGCTGCCCGGGGGTGGCCTCTAGCAGATGCCTTGGGCCGATGGGGGAGTCCCAGCCACCAGCCCACCCCAAGGAGACTACACAGCCTGAACCCATCTATGCCGAAAGCACCAAGAGGAAGAAGCCAACTCCGATGCCTTCCAAGCCACAGGCCAAGACAGAACATGCAGCAGCTGCACAGGGCCAAGGCCAGGGTCAAGGCCAGGGCCAGGTATGGACGGGTAATGCCTGGGCCCAGAAAACAGCATCTGGTTGGGGCCAGGACAGCCCAGACCCAGCTCCCCCAGTGGCAGCCACCATTACAGTCATGGCAGCCCACCCAGAAGAGGACCATCGGACCATCTACCTGAGCAGCCCTGACTCTGCAGTGGGGGTGCAGTGGCCACGGGGGCCTGTGAGCCAGGACTCCGAGGTGGGTGAAGAGGAGACTTCAGCTGGGCAGGGGCTAAACTCCAGGGAAAGCCATGCTCACAGTGCCAGCGAGAGCAAGCCCAAGGGGAGGCCCGCCATTCCCCCCAAGTTGTCCAAGAGTAGCCCTGGAGGGTCCCCGGTGTCCCCATCTGCCTCCCCGCTGGCTGACCTCAGTGACGGGAGCTCTAGCGGCAGTGGCATTGGGCCCCAGCCTCCATCCCGAGGCCCTGCTGAACCCGCTCCTCCCTGCCGGACCAACAGTGTCACTAACAGTGACCCATCAAGGTGTCCCCATCCTGCGGCCTCCTCAGCCTTGGACCAGAGGCGGCCCAGGTTCCAGGCAGGCACCTGGAGTCGTCAGTGCCGGATAGAGGAAGAGGAGGAGGTGGAGCAGGAGTTGCTGAGTCACAGCTGGGGAAGAGAGACCAAAAATGGCCTCACGGACCGTTCAAACACCACAACCTGGCACCGTCTCTGCCCCACAGATGGTTCCTCTGGGCAGAACAGCAAAGTTGGGACCGGGATGAGCAAATCAGCCTCTTTTGCCTTTGAGTTCCCCAAGGACAGAAGTGGTATTGAGACATTCTCACCTCCTCCTCCACCTCCGAAGTCGAGGTGAGTACTATTATCTGCCTGTAACTCTGTAAGCAAGGCAAAGGGTTCCTCCAGAAACCTTTGCCCTCATGAAAGCTTTCAGGCCCAGGCCCCAGAGTCTGCCCAAAGGCCTTTGTGCCTTTATGTAAATTTCCCAAGGTCCCAGTGCAGCCGTCAGAGAGCAGGAGTTGTGGCCCTTTTTGTACCCAGCAAACCTACATGTGGGGCCCTGCTTAGGATTGGGGATTTGAAATCAGTCTTTCCAGGAAGCAGAACCAAGCTGTTGCCATTTTTTGGTGCCTGTATCTTTTTTTTTTTTTTTTGAGACAGAGTCTTAGCTCTGTCGCCCAGGCTGGAGTGCAGTGGCGTGATATCAGCTCACTGCAACCTCCGCCTCCTGGGTTTAAGCAATTCTTCTGCCTCAGCCTTCTGAGTAGCTGGGACTACAGATGCGCACCCCCACGCCTGGCTAATTTTTATATTTTTAGTAGAGACGGGGTTTCACCATATTGGCCAGACTGGTCTCGAACTCCTAACCTCATGATCCACCCACCTCGGCCTCCCAAAGTGCTGGGATTACAGGCGTGAGCCACAGTGTCTGTTTTTAAAATAATAATAAAATATTTAAAGTTAGAGTTAAAAAAATTTTTTTAAAAGATTTGGGGAGGCAAACAGTTAATGCCAAATAAATGTGTGCTCAAACAAACTGTTACCACAATGGTGATTAGGCCTTGGGGCCAAAAGCAGAAAAGAGGAAGCTTTATACATGGTCAGGAACCCTCAGATGTGGGTTTCTAAAGAAAAAAAAATGTAGTTTTGTGTTAGCATTGCTGAAACTGTTTTCTCTACTGCTTCCCTGCTATCTCCTACCAGTTTAAAGTACCTTTCAAAGGCTCAAGAAAAATAAACGCTCTTTTTTTAAAGCTACTGAAGTGTGCATGGGATTTAAATGCTGGAAAAAAAATTTCTCTCAATTAGAGCAAAACTGATTCCTATTAGGAAAAGGGAAAACCTACTGTTTTTCAAAAAATGACAGCCTTTCTGAACAGACTTTCTCGAATCATGTCATTTCCAGTGGTTCTGTTTCAGCTGATGTGCCTCTGGGTTCATGTCAGAAACAAGGAAATTGACCATAGGGAGAAGCAGTCAGGACAGTTGACTTTGAACATCAAGGCGTCTCGGGCACTGATGGGATCTAACGTGGGCTTGTTCTCATGACCACTACTTTGTTCTGGTAATACATTGGCCGCCCACCACGCAGAACAGTCATCTTCCAGATCCTCAGGTGATGGCAGACTCTTTGGCAGCTGCATGAACTCCCAGAATGAATGAAGGATTCAGCAGCTAAGATGAGCTTCTGTTTGTATGGCACTCACTATGGGCCAGGCATGGATTTAAAAGAGTTAGACATAACAACTCATTTCATCCTCAGAACAGCACTAGGAGGTAGAAATTGCCAGCCCCAATTTACAGATGACAAAGCAGAGAGAGAGAGAGAGAGAGCTAGAGTAACCAGCCTAAGGTTCCTGCCGTACCTGGAAGACTCCTAAGTCTACGCTTCTCCTGAACCTATAGGACATCAAGGAGCATAGAAATTGAGCAGGGCATGAGAGTAAAACATCCGAATTGTATCTGGCTGCCTCAGTCCTGGGTAAATCAGTGGAAAGCACAGGTATTGGCACTAGAAAACCAAGTTCCTATTCCCTCTCTCTCATTTACAAACTGAGTGACCTTGTATAAGCCACTCACGGTAACTGAGTCTCCAGTCTCTTCTCTAGAAGAGTCTGTCTCTAAAATGAGAGTCTGGAGTCTCTTCTCTAAAGTGAGATGATAATAGTACCTTGATAACACTCTGCTGTTGAAAGTCCCTAATGAGACGAACAACAGAATCCATGCAGAGGTTAGTTATGATGTAGGCAAAAGCCAGCTGGGCTGTTGATTATGCAATGACACCCACACCCTATAGGATCTAGCATGGCTCAATCCCAGGAACGCCACCTGAGCCTTGGAAAAGTAACTAAAACTTACTCCTTTAAGAATCTCAGGGCTTGGAGAAAGCCCAGTAGCCATAGCAACATGACTCAGGTAGGGTTTTAATTAGCATCTTGGTTGAGATCAGAGTTTTTTCAGCCCAGTTTGTTATGATAAAACCCTTAGATTACATACAGCTCAAGCTCTGTGGGAATCTTGGAGGTTCTAGATTTCAGCTCTTAAAAAAACAAACAAGTCAGAGGAGAAAAAAGAATTAAAAAGAACGGCTGGGCATAGTGGCTCACGCCTGTAATCATAGCACTTTGGGAGGCCAAGGCAGGTGGACTACTTGAGCCCAGGAGTTTGAGAACGACCTAGGCAACTTGGTGAAATCCCATCGCTACCAAAAAAGATATGAAAATTAGCCAGGTATGGTGCCATAGGCTTGTCATCCCAGCTTCTCTGGGGGCTGAGATGGGAGGATCACTTGAGCTCAGGAGGCGGAGTTTGCAGTGAGCTGTGATTGTGCCACTGCACTCTAGCCTGAGCAACAGAGCAAGACCCTGTCTCAGAAAAAAAAAAAAAAACTAGAAAATAAAATTAGCTTAAGAGAACACAGAAAAAGAAGAGCATCTTATATTATTTAAAATAAAGTAGAATATGTTTTCATTTGAGGAACCATTTTCATTTCTCAAGCGTTACTGACATTAGCTTCGGAATCTCCCTGTGAGAAGATAAGAGGGCAGGCTTGGAAACATATGCTGACTTTTAATTCTGGAACTCACTACCTCCTCTGGGGATAGTGCCAGGAACCCCAGGGTCTTCAAATCTAGTAGGTCAGGGTGTTGGCAAATCAGAGTGTTAGTGAGAATGCAGCCGACAGTTGATCCAGCGCCAATTCCAATACACATTGGTAATTATGGCAGGCTGATGTCAGTTTTCCAAAATGTAAAAACGTGGAAGGTCTTCCAGCAACGTACAAGGTCAACTTGATTTCTTCACATGGGCCCATTTGTTAAGCAGATCTATTTCTAATGATCAGCTTCATTATGTGTGTTGCCTATGCTCAAACCTCTAAAAAAGGGCTTCATGCAGGACACAGTTCCTTTCCACTTACATTGTATGGGAGAGACAGATCATCTGCTTCCTTAGGCCATGATGGAGGAACAGGGAATGATTTTCTGTTTTGCCTGTTGTTCTATTTATTGCCCTATTTTACAAAACTGATTCTGACCTGGAGGAAAAAAATAGATGTTAAGAATGACTTGGCTTTCCTGTGGTCCTGTTTTGAATGTTTGGCAGTAACTTATCGGTCTTTTTGAGATACTGTCCTCTGTAAACTCCCATTCCTGTTCCTGAGAAGTCTCTTGCTGGAGTGCCCTGCGGGACAAAGGCTCTCCATGCTCATTTTGCGCACAGAAGAGTTTTTCTTTGGAGGAGTTTAAGTGCGTGCTCAACCCTCCTCCCTGGGCAGGTATGGCAAGGCCTGGATACTTCCGTCCCTGTTTCTGTGGAAGAAACCTTTTATACCCACAGTCACACTTACTAAGAATGATAGACCTTGGCTGGGCACAGTGGCTCACGCCTTTAATCCCAGCACTTTGGGAGGCTGAGGCAGTCGGATCACAAGGTCAGGAGTTCGAGACTAACCTGGCCAACATGATGAAACTTTGTCTACTAAAAATAAAAATAAAAATAAAAATTAGCAGGGTGTGGTGGTGGCCGGCTGTAATCCCAGCTACTCAGGAGGCTGAGGCAAGAAGAATCACTTCAACCCCCAAGGCAGAGGTTGCAGTAAGCTGAGATCGCGCCATTGCACTCCAGTCTGGGCAACAAGAGTGAAACTCCAACTCAAAAAAGAAAGAATGATGGACCTCACAGAGTCTCTGGGTCACCCCTGTCCCAATATAAGGCAGAGTTATAAGATGAGGATCAACAAGTACTGTTGGTTAGGAAACAAAAACACTTCAGGAAAGAAGGGTGGATTCTTAAATGTCATGCTTAAGACTTAATGGCAATGTGGCCAAGAATGGTGGCTCACACTTGTAATCCCAGCACTTTGGGAGGCCAAGGCGGGTGGATCACCTGAGGTCAGGAGTTCGGAACTAGCCTAGCCAACATTAAGGAGAAGAGTAGTGCTGGGAAAACAGTTAAGATGTGAAATAACCAAATGCTTTCTGCCTTTTGCTTTTTCGCAGATGCAAACCCTATTTTAAATGATTTAATGACTTTTGGGTGATCAGGTCAGTTGAAACAGAATCATCTGGTTAGTCCAGACAGGTTTCACAAAGAAACCTTAAATTAGGAGAAGAGGCCTGAGCCCAGCTGGAATTGAGCATGACAGGTGACTAAGAAATAAGACAGATTTATGTGGTTTCAATGTCTAAATGGTCTGGCCCCAGGTAAGACTAATCAAAAGAAAAATTTCCGCAAGAAAGCTAGTGATGTCTTTGTTTCTTTTGTGTTGTTTTGTTTTGGGACAGATTCTCACTCTGTCGCCTAGGCTGGAGTGCAGTGGCGCCATCTCACTGCAACCTCCACTTGCCAAACTCAGGTGATCCTCTCACCTCAGCCTCCTGAGTATCTGGGACTATAGGCACGTGCTACCATGCCTGGCTAATTTTTACATTTTTGTAGAGACAGGGTTTCACCATGTTTCCCAGGCTGGCCTCGAACTCCTGGGCTCAAGCAATCCACCTGCCTCAGCCTCCCAAAGTGTTGAGATTATAGG
The DNA here is from genome assembly GCA_963573385.1 of Cacajao melanocephalus. Taxonomy (NCBI): domain Eukaryota; kingdom Metazoa; phylum Chordata; class Mammalia; order Primates; family Pitheciidae; genus Cacajao; species Cacajao melanocephalus. The sequence goes on along the minus strand of CAUYLG010001884.1, from coordinate 56,276 downwards.
TGTGAAATACCACGCTGGCCAATGTCTTTGTTTTAAAGTTATCACTCATGTGAATTTGAATTTTAACCTACTACTTACTAAATTCTCCCCTTCTTCTGTGGGACTGCTGGAGAGCAGAGGTTAAATCTATTCTTGAGCTTTAGCTCACCGTTTATTTATTTATTTATTTATTTTTGAGACAGAGTCTCTGTTAGACTGGCATGCAGTGGTGCCACCTCACCTTACTGCAACCTCCGCCTCCTGGATTCAAGTGATTCTCCTGCCTCAGCCTCCCGAGTTAGCTGGGATTACAGGTGCATGCTACTATGCATGATTGATTTTGGTATTTTAGTAGAGATGGGGTTTTGCCATGTTGTCCAGGCTGGTCTCAAACTCCTGACTTCAAGTGATCCGCCTGCCTTGACCTCCCGAAGTGCCGAGATTACAGGCGTGAGCCACCGTGCTGGGTCTTTTGCTTACTCTTTTTTTGTTGTTGTGTTTGTTTGTTTTGAAACGAAGTCTCGTTCTGCAGCCCACGCTGGAGTGCAATGGTGCAGTCTCAGCTCACTGCAATCTGCCTCCTGGGATCAAGCAATTCTCTTGTCTCAGCCTCCCAAGTAGCTGAGATTACTGTTATGCAACACTACACCTGGCTAATTTTTATATGTTTAGTAGAGATGGAGTTTCACCATGTTGATCAGGCTGGTCTTGAACTCCTGACCTTGTGATCCGCCCGCTTTGGCCTCCCAAAGTGCTGGGATTACAGGCGTGAGCCACCATGCCCAGCAGTCTTTTGCTCACTCTTAATAATTCTCCTCCCAAGCTGCTTCTCAGTAGACAAATAGTAACAGTGTCATGAGTGGAGTTCATTTCTGTCCACATAAGTGGCCACATCACTCACCAGAGGAACTGACATGATGACTTCATTGTGTGGTCTCTCCTGTAACATGGTCTCTGGGCATGAGCCAGGAGGATGGGTACAGGATAAAGGAGGCAGGTGTTTGTCTCCAGACTCCACATCTAATCCGATTAGCGCTCCCAATATTTTCTTCTAAAGGCCTTTTCTACTATAATGGATGACAGTTGGGTGGCAACATTTTACTAGGAAATCCTACACTCTTGATGTATAATGGCCTTTTCTGGGTGGCATTTTGAAAATCACAGTTTGTATTAGGAAGCACTGTATTTAGATAATCTTCATGGACTCTGTTTAGCCTTTTTGACAAAACTTAAATAAGTAGGCTGGAGGTCAAGTTGGCAGGGGATAATGAATATGTGGCATATTTCAATGGCCCCCACAGATACACAGAGGTTGGCAAACAGAACAAAGCACATGTACCAACAATGCATGTTTGTATTCTATCCCATGCCAGGGGCAAATTCATATTTGGCCTGTTCCCATAAGTATGGGGATGGAACCTTGAGACATAGGACATCTAACGGTGCTGTAAGCAGAGACCATTAAAATTGATGCCTAGAGTCTTGTTCTACAATTTCTTTAAAAATTATTGATTTGACAGCAGTTATGTATTCAACATTTAAGACTTTCTGTCTAATTTTGAGCATACATTCTTGACTAAGGCTAGCAATTAGAGATTCTTTCTTTAATTTGTCAGATATCTGCTAATTGTCTACTTTTGATTAGGGTCTGTGCAAGGTGTTAAAAAGCCAGTTACTGGGGTTCTAATCCTTAAGGATCCTGATGACTGAGTTGGTAAGAATTAAATCATCAGGTGTGCAATATGACTGTCAAAGCCTGACCCCTGCTTTGCTTCCCTTTGTTGAGACAGGTTCTCATAGGACCTGGATTCTCACCACATCCCCTGTTCTGTTCAGGGAATGCAAAACTTAGCTCTGTGTCCAGGAGTACATTATAGTCCCTTCCCTTAACTGTGTCTGTTTTGACCCAATCCAAGATCAGGATTAGCATGTTCTTTACCTTCACAATGTATTCGCCTATTTTGTAGACAAAAATTTACAAAATAAGCTAATGCACGGTGAAGGTAAAGAACATGCTTAACTGTCTGAACTCCGTAAGATCGAGCTCAATGCATGGCGTGTAGTAGATGCTCAAGAAATATTTGTTAAATGGACAGTTGTAGCCATAGATTGTGCCTTGTTCATTTCATTTTCCAGAAGGGCACCTAACTCCTTGCTTTGCACATAATAGGTGCTCAAGAAATGTTGAAGAAAAAGCAAATTGCTTTGAATGCCGTGTATCCTAAAACCAGATTTCTAGGTTGCCTGTGTACTCTGTTCAGTCCTCTGTTTTGACTGTTAACACAGTGTATCTTTCATTGCATTAAAATGGGTCTATGTTTGCAACTTCTCAAAAAATTACAAACTCCTGGGATTACAGGGATGTGTCTCATACATTCTTCCTTGACTCCTCCATAGCATACCTTAGCATGGAGTTGGATATATAGTAGATAGTCCATGGAGATTTATTGAATTTTCTAAAAAAAAAATTTTTTTAAAAAAAAGCAGACCAGAGTGAACTACTACAAATGTAATAGTTCCTGGCCTGGTATTTCACTGGGGACTCATTGTAATTCTGCAACTATTCTCGCTCAATAGAAGATTACCACCTTGAGTTTAAGAGGCTAAGGTTAATCATTATTAATGCTTCAAGGTGGGCAAACACCATGTGGGCACAATGCATCCTTTCATGGATTAATTACTCTCCAATGATTGTACATTTCACTCTTGCTACTGGTCTGTATTACTCCACTTTTTTTTTAAACCTGAGCAGGTGTATAGAGCCAGCCCTCTCTTGCCAAAAGAATGTTTTCTCACGGAGTAATCATCATCTAAACACTTTTTTTTCCACCAGTGAGTTGCAAGGAATTCTAGGGTGTGGTTCTGCTTCCCTGAGAATAGATTTTCAGTGCTTTCTGAGGTGCATTGGGAAATACAAGCTTAGGCAGTGTGGTCAATCCCCCTCTGTCCCTCCCGTTGTCAGAGGGACTTTGTTCCTAGAATGGCCACCCTACATTTGATCTGCATAACTGTTGTGAAGCTCACCAATTGGTGAGAAATTTTCTCTATTAGTGGCCCAAGGAATTTTGTGTTGTTGTTTTGGGATTGTTAATGTTCTCATTAAAGAACTTACATTTCCTTCTATCAGGGTTGATAGACCAACTACAAAGAATGCCCTGTGTCCCTTTGTGCAGTAATAAGTTTCAGAGGTTAAAGATCAGAGCCTTAAGCCTCTGTGCTTACAATGCTCATTATTTCTTTCTATTGACTTTTGGGCAGAGCCCTAAAAAGGCTGGGCACTAGGAGTGCTTATGCTCTTCCCATACGACTCTGTAAAATTCCCTGCTTTAATTAGCTTCAGTCCAATTCACTGGATGGCTTCTTCTCTGTGCTTCTTTGACAGGCAGACTTATATAAACAGCTATTCTTTGTTGGATGACAAGGGGAGCTTCCAGTCCAAAGGCTACTTTAAAAAGTCATTCCTTTTATTTCTCAGATATTTTCTCTCCAGTAGTACCTACCACTGTTAAATGTTCCCTCCAGCTTCCCAGTAGTTTAGTTTTTAGCCATTTCATACCAATTTATACATGTACAAATGAAAACTTTTCTAAAGTCCAAAACCGAAACAAATAGGTGATGATATTACTTAATGTTCCTGAGTTGTGGAAAGCCTTTCAGAATAGCTTCGGCTCTTTGCAAGCTCCATACGTCAGTCAAAATTAATGGGATTAAAAAACATTAGATATGGCTGGGTGCGGCGGCTCATGCCTGTAATCCCAGCACTTTGGGAGACCTAGGCGGGTGGATCATGAGGTCAGGAGATGGAGACTATCCTGGCTAACATGATGAAATCCCATCTCTACTAAAAATACAAAAAATTAGCTGGGCACAGTGGCACGTGCTGGTAGTCCCAGCTACTCGGGAGGCTGAGGCAGGAGAATAACTTGACCTGGAAGGCAGAGGTTGCAGTGAGCTGAGATCGCGCCACTGCACTCTAGCCTTGGTGACAGACTGAGACTCCATCTAAAAAAAAACAAAAAACAAACAAACAAAAAACACTAGATACATACAAGAACAGTTGAGATAAATTGACAAAGCAGTAAGTAATAGGACCTTAGGACCTTGAAGATCAGGAAGAAAGGGAGGGAGAGTCCAATTTTAAAAGCAGTCAGAGTGGTGGCATCACTTAATGTAATTTTTTTTTTTTTTTTTGGACGGAGTCTTGCTCTGTCACCCAGGTTGGAGTGCAGTGGTGCAATCTCAGCTCACTGCAATCTCCACCTCCTAGGTTCAAGTGATTGTCCTATCTCAGCCTCCCGAGTAGCTGGGATTACAGACGCCCGCTGCGACGCCTGGCTGATTTTTGTATTATTAGTAGAGACGGGGTTTCACCATATTGGCCAGGCTGGTCTCAAACTCCTGACCTCATGATCCATCTGCCTCAGCCTCCCAAAGGGCTGGGATCACAGGTGTGAGCAACTGCACCTGGCCCACTTAGCCTTATTCTCTTTGGCATGTGGCATTGGTATTCAGTGTCCAGGATTGGGGAGTAAGGTGGCAGATGCAGAAGCTGTGTCAGAATCTTTGGAAGGCATAGTTTAACAATGAAAATTTAGGGATTTAACAAATTTAAATTGGGAAAATGAAAACAAAACTATTGTTTTCATAACACATAGTACTTACAGTTTTTCTGAATCTTCTCAACTGGTGAAAAGGTAGACTATCATTTTTATAAAGATGCTTGATTGAGGCCAGGCATGATGGCTCATACCTGTAATCCTAGCACTTTGGGAGGCCAAGGTGGGCAGATCACCTGAGGTCAGGAGTTTGAGACTAGCCTGGCCGACATGGCAAAATCCCATCTCTACTAAAAATACAAAAATTAGCCAGGCGTGGTGCCAGGTGCCTAGAATTCCAGCTACTCAGGAGACTCAGACAGGAGAATCACTTGAACTGGGAGGTGGAGGTTGCAGTGAGCCGAAATTGCCATTGCACTCCAGCCTGGGCGAGAAGAGTGAAACTCCTTCTCAAACAAAAAGAGATGCTTGATTGAAAACAGGTCGTGTTTCCCTAGGAGAAAATAGAAGAAAATCAGGACAGAGATATTTGCTGATCTGTCACATTTCCTTGGCATCCTTTCTTCAGATCTTTCAAAATATCTTCTCTATATTCATGTCATCTTCAAGACTTGAAACAGGGAAATTGTCTGAACAGTATCTTTTTTTTTTTTTTTTTTTTGAGACAGAGTCTTGCTGTCACCAGGCTGGAGTGCAGTGGCATGATCTCGGCTCACTGCAACCTCTGCCTCCCAGGTTCAAGTGATTCGCCTGCCTCAGACTCCCGAGTAGCTGGGACTACATGCATGTGCCACCACACCTAGCTACTTTTCATATTTTCAGGAGAGACAGGGTTTTACCATGTATTCCAAAATGGTCTTGATCTCTTGACCTCGTAATCCTGCCTCAGCCTCCCAAAGCGTTGGAATTACAGACGTGAGCCACTGTGCCCAGCCCACAGTATCTTTTTTAAAATAAATTTTATTATGTATATTTGAGGTTTACAACATGACACTATGGGATACATATAGAGGTTGAATATCTCATTGAAAGTGCTTGAAACTTGAAAATTTGAAAGTGTCAGATTTCAGATATTCAGATTTTCAGATATTTGCATATCTTGGGGATGGGACCCACACAAAATTCATTTATTTTTCATATACACTTTATACACTTACACTGAAGATAATTTTACATAATATTTTTTAACAATTTTATGCATGAAACAGTTTGTGCACAATGAATCATCAGAAAGTAAAGATGTCCCAAGGAGTTTTCCACCGTGGCATCATGTTGGTGCTCAAAAGAGTTTCAGACTTTGGAGCATTTCGGGTTTCAGATTTTCAGATTAAGGATGATCAATCTGTAAAATGGTTGCTATAGTTAAACAGATTAACATAGCTATCTTTCACATAGTTGCTTTTGTGTGTGTGTGACAAGAGGAGCTAAAATCTGCTTATTTAACAAAATCTCTAATATAGTATAATTTTATTAAGTGTAGTTCTCATGTTGCACATTAGATCTCTAGACTTGTTAATCCATCTGCTTTGCATCCTTTGACCTGCATCTCCCCATTTCCTCTCCCCCACCACACCTCCCACCATGGTAACCAATCTTTTATTGTCTATCTCTGCATATTTAACTTTTTTTTTTTCAGATTCCACACATAAGTGAGCTCATGCAAAATTTTTCTTTTGGTATCTGGCTTATTTCACTAAGCATAATGTGAAATAGGTTCATCCATGTTGTGACAAATGGCAGGATCTCCTTTTTTAAGTGGGCTATGTGTGTATGTGTGTATATATATATATAATATTATTCATATATATGTATATATTATACATGTATGTATTTTATATATGAAATATTAAAGAATACATATTCAAAAACATATTTTTATTTATCCCACATTTTCTTTATCCATTTTTTCTGTCATTGGACACTAAGGTTGTTGCCATAGCTTGGCCATTGTGAATAATGCTAAAGTGAACATGGTAGTGCAGATATGTTTACAAGGTGATAATTTCATCTCTTTTGAGAAGAAGGATTGCTTGGTCATATGGTACTTCCATTTTAATTTCTTTGAGAACCTGTAGGCTGGTTGTGGTGGTACAAGCCTGAAATGTCAGCCCTTCGGGAGGCAGAGGTGGGTGAATTGCTTGTACCCTGGAGGTCGAGACCAATCTGGGAAACATAGTGAAACCTCCTCTATATAAAAAAACAATAAAAAAAAATTAGCCTGGCACAGTGGCACATGCCTGTACTAACAGCTACTTGGGAGGCTGAGGCAGGAGGATCACCTGAGCCTAGGAGGTCGAGGCTGTGGTGAACCATTATTGCACCACTGCACTCCAGCCTGGGTGATAGAGTGAGACCCTGTCTCAAAACACACACACACACACACACACACACACACAAAACCCAAAACAAAAACCTCTATATTTTTCATAATAGTTCTACATTCCCACCAAAAATCCACTAGGGTTCTCTTTTCTCCACACCCTCACCACATTTGTTGTCTTTCATATTGATAATAGCCATCCTAATGGGTGCAAGGTGATATCTCAAAGTGATTTTAATTTGCATTTCTCTGATTAGTGATGTTGAACACCTTTTCATATATCTGTTGGTGAGTTTTATGTCTTTGGAGAAATGTCTGTTCAGATCCTTTGCCCATATTTTAGTAGAGTTACTTATTGTTCTGCTACTGGGCTGTAAAAATTCTTCATAAGTTTTGGACATTAACCCCTTATCAGATACAGTTTGCAAACATTTTTTCCCAGTTCCTAAGTTGCCATTTCATTTTGTTGACTGTTTCTTTTGCTGTGCAGAAGTTTTCAGTTTGATATGGTCCCATTTATTTATTTTTGCTTTTGTAGTCTGAGCTTTTGGTGTGATATCCAAAAATTCATTGCCAAGGCCAATGTCAAGGAGATATTCCCCTATGTTCTTTTCTCATAGTTTCATGATTCAGGTCCTACATTTAGGCCTTTGCTCTATTTTGAGTTCATTTTTGTGTATGACATAAGATAAGGGTTCAGTTTCATTCTTTTTCATGTGGAAATCCAGTTTTCCCATCACCATTTATTAAAGAGACTATCGTTTTTCCATTGTGCCCTTTTGATGCTCTTGTCAAAAATTAGTTGACCATATATGTCTGGATCAATTTCTGAGCTCTCTATTCTGTTTCATTGCTCTATGGTTCTGTTTTTATGCCACTACCATACTGTTTTTGATTACTATAGCTTTGTAATATAATTTAAAATCAGGAAATATGAAGATTCCAAGTTCATCTTTCTTTTTTTCTTTCTCAATATTGCTTTGGCTATTTGAGGGGTTTTTGTGGTTTCATATGAATTTTTTTAGGATTTTTTTTTTCATTTCTATGAAGAATGCCCTTGGAAGTTTGATAGAGATGGCATTAAATCTGTATATTGCTTTGGGTGGTGTGGACATTTCAATAATATTAATTCTGATTCATGAACATGGTATACCTTTGCATTTACTTGTGCCCTCTTCAATTTCTTTCATTTAATGTTTTATAGTTCTCAGTATAAAAAAATCTTTCACCTCCTTGGTTAAATTTATTCTTAATTTTTTATGCCATTGTAAATTGGTTTTCTTGATTTTTTTTCAGCTAGATTGTTATATGTGTGTAGAAATGGTACTGATTTTTGTATTTAGATCTTGCATTCTACAACTTTACCAAATTCATTTTTTTTGGTAGAATTCTTGGGGTTTTCTACATACAGGAGCATGTCATCTGCAAATAGAGATAATTTTACTTTTTCCTTTTTGATTTGGATGTCTTTTATTTCTTTTTATTGTCTGATTGTTCTTGCTAGTACTTCCAATACGATGATGAATATGAAGTGGTAGGAATGGGTGTATTTGCCTTGTACTAGCTCTTAATGGAAAAAGTTTTAGTTGTTCCCCATTGATTATGATATTAACTGTAAGTTTTTTGTAAATGGTCTTTATTATATTAAGGAATTTTTCTTTTATACCCAAACTGTTCAGAGTTTTTAATCAAGAAAGGATGCTGGACTTTGTCAAATGTTTTTTCTGTGTCAATTTAGATGTGATTTTTCTCTTTGATTCTGTTAATGTAGCATATCACAATGGTTGATTTGCATATTTCAAACCAGCCTTGCATGCCAGGGATACATTCCACTTGGCCACATTGCATAATCTTTTGAATGTATTGTTGAATTCAGTTTGCTGATACTTTATTGAGAATTGAATTAATATTCATCAGCAATATCGGCTTGTACTTTTTTTTCCTTGTGGTATCTTTGTCAAGCTTCAGTATCAAGGTGACACTGGTCTTATAAAATGTGTTTGAAAGTATTCCCTCTAGCTCGATTTTTTTTTTTTGGAAGAATTTAGGAAGTATTGGTAATAATTATTCTTTGAATGTTTGGCAGAATTCAGCTGTGAAGCCATCTGGTCCTGGGGTTTTCTTCATTAGAAGATTTTTAATTACTTCTTCAACCTCTTTATTTGTTATTGGTCTGTTCAAGCTTTTTATTTCTTCCTGGTTCAATATTGAATCTAGGAATTTATCCATTTTCTCTCTGTCATTCAATTTGTTGACATATAATTGTTCATAATAGTCCCTTATGATCATTTTTATTTCTGAGGCATCTGTTACAATGTCACCACTTTCACTTCTGATTTTATTTATTTGAGTCTTCTCTCCTTATTTTCTTAGTCTATCTAGGATTTTGTTGATTTTGCTTATTTTTTCAAAGAACCAATTATCAGTTTTATTCACTTTTTTTCCTTATGTGGCTTTTCTGTTCTTTATTTTATTTATTTTTGTTCTAAGCTTTATTATTTCCTTCCTTGTACAATGAGTGGTCTTCTTCTTCTTCCTCCTCCTCCACCACCACTACTGCTACTATTACTTCCTCTTCTTTTCTTTTTCTTCTTCTTCTTCTTCTTCTTCTTCTTCTTCTTCTTCTTCTCCTCCTCCTCCTCCTGCTTCTTCTTCTTCTTCTTCTCCTCCTCCTCCTCCTCCTCCTTCTTCTTCTTCTCCTCCTCCTCCCCCTCCTTCTCCTTCTTCTTCTCCTTCTCCTCCTTCTCCTCCTGCTCCTCCTCCTCCTCCTCCTTCTTCTGCTTCTGCTTCTCTTTTGAAATAAGGCCTCACGCTGTCACTCAGGCTACAGAGCAGTGGCTCAATCATAGCTTACTGCAGACTGAAACTCCTGGGCTCAAACAGTCGTCTAGCCTTGGCCTCCTGAAGTTCTGGGATTACAGGCATGAGCCACCACACCTGATTTTGTCCTTTTTCTGCTTCCTTGAGGTATATACTGTTATACTATTTATTTGGGATTTTTTCCTCTTTTTAATGATGGCATTTATTGCTACAAAATTTCCTCTTAGAACTGCTTTTGCTGCATCTTATATATTTTGATGTGTTGTGCTTCTATTGTCATTTTTCTTAAGATTTTTTTAAATTTCTGTGATTTTTTTCTTTGAACTACTGATTGGGAGCATATTGTTTAATTCTCGCATATTTGTGAATTTTGCAAAATTTCTCATGTTATTGTGTTCTAATTTCACATTCTTGTGGTTGAAAACAATACTAGATATGATTTCAATTTTCCTGAATTTGCTAAGTCTTGTTTTATGGCCCAACATGTAGTCTATCCTGGTAAATGTTCCCTGCGTGCTAGAGAAGAATGCTGCTGTTAAATGGGAAGTTCTATATAAGCCTTTTAGGTCAATTTGGTCTAAAGTTGAATTCAAGTTCAGTATTTCTTAATTTTCTGTCTGGTTGATCTATCACATTGTTGAAAGTGGTGTGTCGAAGTCTCCTACTATAATTATATTGCTATCTATTTCTTCTTTCATGTTCTTTAATATTTGTTGTTTATATTTAGACACTGTAATGTCTGTACATATATATTTGCAATTGTTATGTCCTCTTGACAAATTACCTCCTCTATTATTAAATGATGCCTTTCTTTGTCTCTTGTAACCATTTTTGACATAGATTCTATTTTATCTGATATAAGTATTGCCACCTCTTCTCTCTTTTGGTTACTGTTTGCCTGGAATATCTTCTTGCATCCCTTCACCTTTAGCCTATGTATGTCCTTAAAGATAAAATTGATTTTTTTGTAAGCAGGTACAAAATATTTTTTCAAAGAAAAACTCAAGATATATAACAAACATATAGGTATACCAAATATGGTGTGTATACCTAGAAGTGAGGTATTGGGAAAGTAGAGAATTAGAGTAGAGATAGAGATGAAAGAAAAATCTAAAATAATACAGACAAATGTAAAAATGTATCATTAATTAGACATATGATTATCTCACTTCCCTGCACTTAAGAACTAATAGGAAGAGAAACTGTGAGTCACGGAAAAATAGAGAGAGTACTTACTTGAGAGAGTCAGTCATACTTACTTGAGAGAGTACATATGGTGACTAGTAAGATGAATAAAAGTGATGAATGCTTGGAACAGCTGATTCGGGTCAAGTACAAGCATTACCAGGGAGCCCTGAGAACTGGTATAAATTAAGTGTGGCCCCAGCCTGCATAGTTGTGGACTTTTCTAGAGAAACACTGGACTGCTTGGTACAGGAATGAGGATGGAAGATGTTTGGAGATATCCAGGAGGGAGAGATTTCAACTGAGTCTGAAGATAGGGAGATGGACCTGTTGAGATGCGGATAAGAGAGTGCAGAACTGATCAGGGAGTGTGGCGAGAACCTATGATGGTGTCTGGTTCTTATTGGGCAATAGGTTGCCTCAGCATGAAGAATGGGGAAGTAGCTAATCCTAACAGCTTGGTCCAAATAACCTCCCAAGCTAGGAGGGTAGAAATGAAGTCTAGTATAAAACACACTGAAACTGGGTCAACAAAGTGAACTTGAAATATTCACCAAATCAAGAAAAGTGGAGTCTGAGAATTCTGAAAGCAAGGTCACCAAAACCATTAGCCTAGAAACACAAAGATTCTGGTCAGGCACAGGTGATCTTGGTGGGATTTCAACAGGAATCGATCAGACCCAGAACTGCAGTGACTCCCAAGTGGGTAACATCTCACTAGTGTTTTTGTTTCACCGAACATCAGAGGTACGTGTGTGTGGCTCAAGCCTGTAATTCCAGCACTTTGGGAGGCCGAGGCAGGTGGATCACCTGAGGTTGGAAGTTCGAGACCAGCCTGACCAACATGGAGAAACCCCATCTCTACTAAAAATACAAAATTAGCCAGGCGTGGTGGTACATGCCTGTAATCTCAGATACTTGGAAGACTGAGGCAGGAGAATCACTTGAACCTGGGAGGTGGAGGTTGTGGTGAGCTGAGATGGTGCCATTGCACTCCAGGCTGGGCAACAAGAGTAAAGCTCTGTCTCAAAAAATAATAACAATACAAATAAATAAATAAATAAATAAAAACTATAAGATTTGTGAAAATTCAGAATATTTAAGGATGAGTGTATTTTGTACTAATGGCAAAAACCACAATTACTTTTGCACCAACCTAGTAGATATGAGAAAGCTTCAGCTATGGAATCCAGTATTCTTGATGGTTATCGGTTGCTCTGTGTTCCTGCCTTTTGCAAGTTTTGCTGGGCAAGTGTAATTCTTTCTTAAAGGAAACATTTAATCTCCCAGATGCCACTGTGGTCTTGAAACAGAGGCAGATAAGCTTAATCAAGAACTATTCAGTAATGACTCTGTGTTCCAGCACTTCTCGACTGTAACACAGCTCCTCAAACCATTTGTAATTTTGGGATGGTTACAAGTCTATTTCACATCAAACAATTAGAACAATTTAACCAGGATCATAACCAAATGCTCAGTGATGTGATTCAGACTCAGTTCAGTGTGATTTCCAGAAGGATGAGAAGGGTCAGAGAAGACTGAGATAGCCTGGAAGGAATTTGTAGGTAAGTGAAACTGACGCTGGGTCTTGAGGATGGACATGGTTTGAAAGGGAGAGACGATCATTTCCTCTGAGCCATGGTTAGGAGAAGAGAAGGAACACTTTGGTGCTTTGGAGAAAATCAGAAGACAAAGACGAGCCTTAGATAATTTAGGAGGGGAAGTAGCAGTATATTAACCAAAGTGGTGATACTTTGTTTTCTAAACAGAAATCTAGGAATTTGTCAGAATGTGTACAATGAAATGAATAGAATGAGGGAAAGATTTGAAATTGAGATTGTCAAAGAAAATCTGAGATGTGTGTTTCTGTCATTACAGAGGACCTGAGCCAATCCAATATGGTGGCCAAGCTAGAGCGAATCCTTACATGAGTGCCAGGTAGGACTCTTACAGGGTCATCCATCATTATGAGAACAGGATTTTAGAAACATTTTGAGTCAGGATGCTTTTACCAAGTTTGCAAATATCTCTGAAGATATGGATTGCCAGATGTGGTGGCTCACACCTGTAATCTCAGTACTTTGAAAGGCTGAAGCAGGTGGATGACTTGAGCTCAGGAGTTCGAGACCAGCCTGGCCGAAATGGCAAAACCCTGTCTCTATTAAAAATACAAAAATTAGTCGGGTGTGGTGGCGTGCACCTGTAGTTGCAGTCACACAGGAGGCTGAGGCATGAGAATCTCTTGAAACTGGAGTGCCATTGCACTCCAGCCTGGGTGATAAGAGTGAGATTTTGTCTCAAAAAATAAAAAAGGGATGTGGATTGATATCTTACCAGAGGAGCTTGATAAATATTTTTCTTCCAGGTCTGTAGGTTTGTCAAAGCACAGGGATCTTGTCAGCTCTGTTAACCATTGTATCCTCAACACCTAACAGTACTTGGCACAGAGTAGGCTTAATGCTGAAAAGGCTGAGAAATGTACTCAGTATAGACAAGAAGGAGGATACACTGCAGGTAATACAGGCATACAATAAATTAAAAACAGGTTGTTCTTATCCACCAAGAAAACTTGAATTGTTTAATGGTTTTGACTTCAGTAACTGGCTACATAGTAGAGAATAAATGTAGAAAAACAATGTATTTGAGAGCATATTTGAATTGCTTTGAATCATGGAGCCCAATAAAACAATTGGAGATTAAAAGCTGCAGGTCAGAGAGGCAGAGCCGTCCCTGTTTTCCTGTGCTTTTACAGGAAGTGCATTTTATAGAAAAGTCAGAGAGGAACTAGGGGAAACGTAGAGCTCTGAGCTGGTGAATTCACAGCAGCCTGGTGAAGCATTTCGGTTGCCTCTGAAGCTGGCCCTTCACACCCAAGGCTGCTTTTTTGGGACCCTGAAGTCAGTGTCCCAGCTGGTTGCAAGGCCGGGGGAGGCCCCACTGATGAGGACGGCACCACGGGCCTGAGTCTAGAATGGTAAGACGTTCTCTGTCTTTGATTGAGACATTTGTTGGTTGTTTGAGTCTAAACCCAATCTTTTCAAACATGTACAGACTTTTTAAAAACTTGTTCATGCTTTCAGAGCATTCATTTGATTCTCTAAAGCTTTCCTTTAGATCTTCTCCAGATCATTACTAAACTTACTAGTGTAATTGACCCATCCCAAGACCTGGTGGTGTGACTGTGTGCTGGGATTTAGAGAGCCAGTCTAAAACTGCACGCTGGCACTATGTGGGTTTTCACAGGTTCTGCCCCAGTGGCAGAAAGCTCTCAGCCAAATGTATGTGAACCAAACAAAAGTCAGGGGCAGCGAGAATGAAAATTGGCTTCAGTCACACTCTGAATATTGCTGTCATATGAGGATTCCAGAAGCCATGCACAGTCTGAGATTCGCTTTCTGCTGCTCACTGGGGCCCAGTATCCGTTAAGGGTTGTGGACATTCTGAACGCTCTCATTCTGCAAGCTCCAGGGGTATTTTTAGACAAGGCTTGTTCCTACAAATGAGGAAGTCTAGCAGATGGCTCTTCCGGCTGGAGTCTTTTTTTCCAGCTTTCCACCAACATAGTATGGAGACCACTCTGGCAAGACCTCTCTGTCTAAGGACAATGGAGGGAAAAGCTATTCTCAAAACACTGGGCAGCAGCTGCAGGGCTGGGGCTCTGAGGACCCTGTGCCACTGGCTCATACATTTCACCCTGCCCACCTGGACTCTATGTAATGAATCAAAAGTGGGAGGCAGAAAGGAAGCTTTAGGTTAAGCATAAGTGGTCTTTTATCTCACTACGTGAGCGAAGACATCTGTGGAAACGCACTTTCACTGTAGCTGACGAGAATGTGGTATTCGCTAACCAGAGAGAAAAGACTGGAGCATGTGGTTTTTGTCCGTGGAAGTATTTTATAGATGGTTTGCACTAGTTTTGTGAAAGACAGATCAAATTATTATTAATGAGGGAAAAATGCCTTTAAAAAACTAAGTAGTCTTGCTATACTGTGTTGAGTACACTCAGTGTCATTTGGCCTCACATCTGATAAACAATCCATTAGGGCTCAGAAAAGTCACCTTTGCAATAGTAAGCCTTTTCCAGGGATTCTTAAGAAGTCTATTTTACACACAGCGTAAAGACACAAAATCAACTTGATTGTAAGTCTGTGCTTTGATGGCAAGCTTCCCTTTCATTTTTAAATTTGATGTGGTTTTGCTCACGCCCTAATTAAAGTGGCAATTCTAAAAAAGTACAGATTGTGCAGGTTTCCAGAGTGGATGCTTTTTAATGCAGTTCATAGGAAAGAATCATCAGTCCTAAGGTTTTATTTTATTTTATTTTATTTTATTTTTGAGACAGAGTCTCGCTCTGTCACCCAGGCTGGAGTGCAGTGGTGCCATCTCAGCTCACTGCAACCTCCGTCTCCCGGTTCTGAGTGGTTCTCCTGCCTTAGTCTTCTGAGTAGCTGGGACTATGGCTGTGTACCACCATGCCCGGCTAATGTTTTTGGTTGGTTTTTAGTGGAGATGGGGTTTCACTGTGTTGGCCATGGTGGTCTCGAACTGGCCTCCAGTGATCCACCTGCCAATGCCTCCCAAAGTGTTGGGATTACAGGAGTAAGCCACTGCACCCAGCCTTAATATTTTGCTGTTAAGCAAAAGGGTTACCTACAACCGAGCATACTAAATGCCTACTGATTTCTGATATTCTTTCTTACTTTCTTTCATTCTTTCTTTTTTTTTTTTTTTTTTTTGTAAAGACAGGGTCTCATTGTGTTGCTTAGGCTGGTCTCAAACTTCAGGCTTAAGTGATCCTCCCACTTCAGCCTCCTAAAGTGCTGGAATTACAGGGTTCGGCCACCATGCCTGGTCATCTATTGGGTTTTAGCGACCTGGTAGGAAACTGGATTTCTTGAGCTTTTCCAGTAGAGAAGCAGCAGTTAGATCCCAAAAGCAATGAAAATTCCACTTGTGGCTTAGAAACTAAGATTTACTGAAGTCCACTTTGGGAGGCTCCCTTCCTCCCTAACACACACACACACACACACACACACACATACACCCTGCAGATAATTTATTCTGTAGTCACAGGGATAGACTGATTTTGTCTGTATTCACTTGATGAAAGTTTTGACAGCAATGACTTCTGCCTCATAGTAACTATAGACAGAAAAATTAACTCCAAAGTCTTAGAAGAGTAGTTGGGTCAATGATGCAACTGTTTCCAGCCACAAGGGTGCTCTGTGGTGGAACCAACCCTCGTAGAGACTGTCTATGCCTGCTGTGGGGTCTGATGGAAATCTCACTGTGTTATTTTGTGTGTCCCTTGCCTCTCAGAGGCTCAACAACAGGTCAATAGGAGTAGCCACCCCCTGCCCTCACTCAGGCCCTGGTGATTTGCTTTCTTACTAGAAATGCTCATTTTCAGTGTATCAAATATTCCAGGCATGCAATAAAGTTGAAATAATTTAACTGACCTGCAGGTGTTCCCTAAGATTTTTCAAATATTAACATTTTGCCATATGCTTTCAATTTTAAAAAAAATAAAATATTATTGCTACAGTGGAAGATCCCTCCCTATTGAATTTCCATTTCAACTTCCATTGCTACTCAGAGCAATCACTGTCTTGAAGTTGATGAGTAGCATTTACATTTTATTATGTGCTCCAAAAAATATGTATATATTGTTATAGGTTTTTAAGCTGTATATAAATGGCATCGCACTTTAATTGAGCCTTTTGTAAATTACTTTTAATACTCAGCATTTTAAGTTTTTTTTTTCATATTGCTATGTTGAAATCCAGTTCATTTTTTTGACTGCTATAAAGTATCCCACTAAAAGACTATACCACAAATTTTTTATTCCTTTGTTGAAGCACAGTTCGTTTGCAAGGTTGTTTGCTATTTGTAACATTGTGAACGTCCTTCTCCACTTATAAGAGTTTCTCCAGATCTGTACTGCACAGTATGGTAGCCACTAGCTTAAAATGTGGTTAGTCAGGGCCAGGCACAGTGGCTCACACCTGTAATCCCAGCACTTTGGGAGGCCAAGGCAGGCGGATCACGAGGTCAGGAGTTCAAGACCAGCACGATTAACATATTGAAACCCCATCTCTACTAAAAATACAAAAATTAGCTGGGTGTGGTGATGGGCACCTGTAATCCCAGCTACTCAAGAGGCTGAGGAAGGAGAATCACTTGAACTGGGAGGCAGAGGTTGCAGTAAGCCGAGATAACGCCACTGCACTGTGCTCCAGCCTGGGCTACGGAGTGAGACTTGGTCTCAAAAAAAAAAATATGGTTAGTCAGAATTGCAATGTGCATAAATGTAAAATACATGCCACATTTTAAAGACTTAGAATGAAAAAAATGGAATATCTCATTAATAATTGATATAGATTATACTGATTACAGGTTAAAATGACAATCTTTTGCATATATTATGTTAAATACAATATATTACTAAAATTATTTTTCCCATTTATTTTACATTTTTAAAATGTGGCTACTAGAAAATTTAAAATTATATATATGGCTTATATATGGCTTGCATTGTATTTCTCTTGGACAAGACTGGTCAAGACCAGGAGTCAGTAACTGATTGCCCACGTGCCAGCCATTTGTTTTTGTAAATAAAGCTTTATTAGAAAACATGCCACTAATTTCTATGGTGGCTTTCCAGCTACAATAGCAGTGTTATGTAGTTGAAACAGAGTCCGTATGGTTCATGAGCCTAAATTATTCACCATCTGGCCTTTTAAGAAAAAGTTTGTTGACTCGTATTCTAGAGCAGTAATTTTTAACCTTTTTTTTAAAAACCATGACCCACAGTAAGAAACATGTTTAATATCATGACCCAACAAACACACATATTTGAAACAAAAGTTTTACAAAACAAAGTTTCACAAATCCTTTCTATATATTTTCGTATTTTCTATTCTATTTTGTTAAAATAAACTGCTGGTCAATAAACTGCTAGTGACCCACTAAAGTGACCTAGCCATTCATTCATTGCTAGTTATTTGAGTGGCACTGCTCAAGAATATATACCCAAAAATAGAGTGACTGGATTATAGGAATATGTGTATTTAAGTTTATGAGATTCATCACATTATTGTCCTGTGTGTGAGTTTACCAATCTACAGTCTCATAAACAGTGTGAGAGAGTTTCTGTCTCCCTATATCTTTAACAAAACCTGTTCTTGCCAGTCCGATCTGATAGGTATGAAATAAAATCTTGTTTTACTTATAATCAGATCGTTCATAAATGTAATCATTTTTTCATGTGTTGAGTGGCCTTTCATGTTCCATTTGAGAATTGCCAGTTCATTTCCATTGCGCTTTTAAAAATGGAGTCATTTGTCTGTTTCTTAGATTTATAGACACTTTTTCTATTCTGTATACCAATACTTTATTAGTTATGTGGGTTGCAAAGATGTGAGTTGGCCACTCCAGACAGAGTTTCGCTCTATCAGCAGTCTGGAGTGCAGTGACACATTCTTGGCTCACTGCAACCTCTGTCTCCCAGGTTCAGGCGATTCTCTTGCCTCAGCCTCCCAAGTAGTTGGGACTACAGGCACGCACCACCACATCCAGATAATTTTTGTATTTTTAGTAGAGATAGGGTTTCACCACATTGACCAGGATGGTCTCGATCTCTTGACCTGGTGATCTGCCCACCTTGACCTCCTAAAGTGCTGGGATTACAGGCATGAGCCACCACACCTGGCCCTTTGTCACTTTTTAATGGTACCTTTTATTTTATCAGGCAGAAGTTTTAAATTTTAAAGTAGTCAGATTTATCTATCTTTTTCTTTATATTGCTATTTTTTAGCTCTTATTTAAAAAATTATTTCATACCCCCAGGTCACAAAGTTTTCTCTGCTATTTTTTCTGATGAATTTAAAATTTAGTGGGTGTTCCTTTTCTGTTGAACATTTGTGTTTCTGTATAGTATGAGATATGTCTCTTCTTTCTCTTTTCTTCATAACGTGTGTGTGTGTGTGTGTGTGTGTGTGTATGTATTTTTTTTTTTGAGACACTGTTTTACTCTGTCACCCAGGCTGGAGTACACTGGCACATCTTGGCTCACTGCAACCTCCACCTCCTCGGTTCAAGTGATTCTACTGCCTCAGTCTCCCAAATAGCTGGGATTACAGGCACGTGCCACTATGCCCAGCTAAGCTTTTGTATTATTAGTAGAGAGGGGTTGGCCTGTTGGTCAGGCTGGTCTCAAACTCCTGACCTCAAGTGATCCACCCACCTTGGCCTCCAAAATTTCTGGGATTATAGGAGGGAGCCACCATGCCCAGCATCATTTTATAATTCTAATTTAACCTTTATACCCAAATTGAACAAGGACAGGACAAGAAAGAAAAATTATGGGCTAACCTGTATTTGAATGCAAATGTAAAAATCCTAAATTAAATATTAGTAAAACTGAATCCAATAATATATAGTAAAATAAGTTTATGCAACATGTGCAAGCATAGCTTAATTAAGAAAAGCTATTAACATAACTCATCACATTCACAGAGTAAAGGAGAAACATGATATGATTTTTTCCCATAGATGTAGAAAAGGCATGTGATAAACCCTAATAGCCACAAAATGATTGTAAAATACAAAACTCTTAGAAAACTTGAAATAGAAATAAACATCCTTACCCTGATAAAGAGCATCTACCAAAACCGATAGGAAACATACACTTAGTATTAAAACATCCCTTGTACTGCCTGTATGTGGAGTTCCCTCTTTGTATCTGGCACCTGAGAATGTTTCTTTCTTTTAGTCTTGGCTGTTACTTTAAGTATTGTGTGTGTGCATATGTATATGAATATATATATGCTCATACATACACATATTTATATATTTTTTCGTTTTGTCTATCTACATATATTTCATGAAGTTTGTGGAGTAGGAAACTTGTCAGCTCCATAGCCATGGTGCTGGAGTTTCTCCCTTAGTGATTTTCTGGGCCTGAAGATCAAGAAACTCTAGAGACCACTTTGGAGGGGGCAAAGTAGTGGGATAGCCACAGAGCTGGCTTCCCTCCTAGAACTGAGGATTTGTTATGCATAACTTTATATCCTGGCTTCCCTTGGAGAAAACTATTAGTGATGGATCTGATGTGGATATAAGAATATTGTAAGAAACTGTCTTTGATTTCATTTTGCCAGGAGGTTTGATAAAGATCAGCTACTGCCATAGCATTTCCTAAGGAATTGATATTTTCAAGATTCCCAAAGCGATACTGAGATACCAAGATGAAGATTTGTCGTAACATTGCCATCACTGTCACATTTTGACAACTTTAAAACATTTTTTAAAGTTGATTCTAAGGATTGGGAGTGGGGAGAGGGACGTGTTTTCTAAGGACCACTTTTTGTGGTAGCAAACAAACTTTAAACTCTTGTGTTAATAAACAAGGGATTCCTGTGACTATGAAAATTAAAACAGGGCCTGGCAATGTTGAACACAAAGAACAGCCAATACATTCCTGACTGTAAGGTCAAGTTCATTACATAAGACAGTTCTGATGCCAAATCAATACTGTATTGTGTGTTTACCAAAGCAGATATTGTGATATGGATCTGCTGTGGTAGGAACAGGAATGTCATCAGGAAATATCAGTTCAGACAAATGTGGGTTTCCACCAACAGGGAAAGAGCTGGACCTAGTGTGATCTGTCTCCCTTCATGGTGAAAATGTCAGGTCAGAAGTGAATATTCATGTGGCCCTTGGAAAGTGAGGAGGAGAAATCAATAAGCTAAACACCCAACCTAATAATAGAACTGTTTTCTCCAATGTATTTTTCTCTTGCAGTTAGTATTTCTGTCCTTGATCTGTTGGTGATGCTATTTAGAGATGCGACAAAAGATCTCATAGAAAAGCAAAAGGTAGATTCCATTGTTCTAGAATATCGGTTATGTCAACTTGGTTCTATCTAAGCATGTCACTGGAAGTCTGGTTCACATTTAAAGTTTTCCTTAATTCCAAGAAACAATCTAGACCTTTTGAAGCTTTGGCAAAAGAGTACCAGGCAAAAAAGAAAAAAAAGAATCCCACTTGTAAAGGCCTAGTTTGCAATTCATTTGTCCTGGAATCTTGCAAAAACAACCCAACCTTTGTATATCTCTATACATTGGTGTGTATGTTAATGTTTTTATTTCTATACATTGGTGTGTATGATGATTTTTTATTTCTATACATCAGTGTGTATGATAATGTTTTTATTATTTTTTATAGAGATTTTACACAGGATATAATAGGTGACACAAATGTTTTGGCAGATGGAGTCAGAATATGGAGTCAATTCCTTCCGTATAAGAATTCTGGTTCTTGTTTAAATTTAATAGAGTCACTTATCCTAACCACACTCAGGAAGTCTCCTGCCATTCATGTGCTGCATAGGGTTCCAGAAGAGCCCCTCTACTGTCTCCCCAAACTCTTTTCTTTTTTTTTTTTTTTAATAAACTTGCTGACATTGGCCAGGTTTCAAGAGCATAGCAGGTTCATGATCCATCAGCCTGGTTTCTGAATGGAACCCAAGTGAGTTATTTGTATTGTTTGTTCCTACCTTTTCCAGGCACCTTTTAAAAATGAACAAGAGCAGCTCTGATTTGGAAAAAGTGAGCCAGGGCTCTGCAGAGAGCCTCAGTCCATCCTTCAGGGGTGTCCACGTCAGCTTCACCACCAGCTCCACAGACAGCCTGGCCTCAGACTCCAGGACCTGCAGCGATGGAGGTAACAAACTTGATCTTGACCAAGAGGCTTAGATTCTCCTGGACCTGCAAGGCCAGTCCTGGATTGCTTGCAGGATTTGAAAGGGCTGAGCAAGGACTTGGTCCTGCTTTCTCCATGAAGTAGACTTTTCCAAGGAGGTGTTGAAGTCAGTTACCTACTGAATATATGACAAGCCAGCCCATTCATGTTGCCTTCTCTAAATGATAAGTGTGTGGACATGGCAACATGGTGAGAGGAAGATGAGGTTGAAAGGTTCCTGTTTCCCTGGGTAAGGAGCCATCTATGTTCAGGTCTGCTTTCTGCTCCTGTCCTCAGGATTAGTCCTAAACCACACATTCTCACCATCTCTTTCTCTCTTTCTCTTTTGCAGGTACATGTGCAAGTACACACATGCACGCACTTACTGAACACAGCAGATGTTTACATAATGTTTGCTGAATTAAGCATGAAGACTTCATTAGGCCACCATCTAGCCTGCTTTTTGGATTAAGCTCTAAGGCCTGTGGGTGGATATGTCCTCCGTCGGGCATGTCCCTAAAAAGGAACTCTTGTTTTTCCATAGTTGTGACCTGGATGGGTCACATTTAAAACCTCTCACCCTTTCAACATTCTTTGTGTATATGTCCTCTCCTGTGTTTCTCTTAGACATGCGTTAGCCTGTTGGATTTAGACTTGTACCCACATGACTCCCCTTCTCACTCCTGTGGAAGTATTTCTTCTCAGTAGGCAATGACACGGTAGAGGATTCCACTGTAAATTTACTGTTAGCAACTTTTTTCTACCTAAACGATAGGTACTGGCTAAGACAAAAGTGTGTGTTCTAAGTCAGTTTGTGGTATGTTCTGATGAGAAACCTCTGACAGCTCTTACTTAAAAACAGGAAATATCTTAGTCTTGATTTGGGAGGAATGTAGCAACAACAGATTTTCTTTTACTGCAGATTTTTCCAGGGTCTTATCTTCTCCCTTTTCCCAGCCCATTGTACAACATATTCAACAAGGTAGATTATTTCAGAGGGCAAGGCTTCTTGACCACAGGCCCCTGTGCTGGTTAGCTCTGATCCACTCACTTGGAGACTGTAACCAGGTCTCAGGAGTGATCTACAATGAACCATCAGCCACCAGCCAGCAGGTGTCAGGAGAACTGGACTTCATGCCTTCACCACCTTGTTTCCCAGAACCAGTAAATCATGATGTCTGCTTGCAGGGTTCCTAAGAACTAACTAGGAAAGATAAGGTTAAAACTCATGACAAGTGGGTGGGTGGGATAAGGTAGGAAATTGAGCAGCCCAGAAGATGAGTGCTTCTTATAAAGCCTTCCAGTAGAGAGAGAAAAATCAGCAAAGGCTGGTGGAGGGTTTGGAGAAGGCATTATGGGAGCATAGGACTTACAGATTATGTCTGAAATGTGGTCAGAATTGGGGAGGTAGAAGGTGAGGAGGAGAGGGCTTTCCAAGTTCAGAAAACAATAAAAGAGAAACAAAGCCACAGGGATGGCAGTGCATATGGAAGAAGGATAAGACCAGTCTGACACGCTTCAACAGACACCGGCAAGTGGAAATGGGACATGAGCTTGGTGGGAAGCAGGGGCTCAATTGTACGTGGCCCTCACAGTAGTCTGTGCAGGTGGGAGGCAGAGAGCTGCTGGAGGTTTGTGAATTCAATGGGGAAACCTCTTCAGACATTTTCTCATGTTCGTTTCTGAATAGCGTGAATTAAAATGAATATATTGCCATGGTATTCCTTTATCACAAGCTAGTTGTTCAGTGGAAATGCACTTCAAAACTTGGACTCCCAGATCAACAAGAAGATATGTACCTTGTCAGTGGACTCTGGCCCCTGAGAGCCAGCCATTTCTATCTGTGTTCCTGGGCTTGGCTCTGTACCTGGAACCATGTTTTGAAACTGGCAAGAGACCAAAGGCATGACATTTTCTCTCTCTCTCTTTCTCTCTGTCTCTCGCTCTCTCTTCTTTTTGGCATCTTTTAAACGTTAATCATTAATCTAGAGAATATACAGATCCACTGGTCATGTAATATGAGAAATCTTTCATTCACTTCTCATCGCTTACCACGGCAGCTTAAATCTGTTATTGTACAATTATCTTACAATCCCATGGGTCCTTAACTCACTTTTATCATGTAACTGAAATATTTACCCATTGCAACTTTGGCTACTATTTGGCATGAGAGAATGGATCCAAATAGAAGCAGAACCAGTTCACATTGAAGTTCTTTAAAAATTGACTGCATTGTCTGCCTTTCTAAGATTATACATTAAGCCAAAAGACACCATTAGACTCTACATTTATTTTGTCAGTAAGAATCTGCTAGTGACAACTATGCATTTCATTGACTTTTTTCATATACAGCATAGGCTGGCCTGAATGAGTTGAGGAAAAAGTCACTCCAGGGCATCTTGGAATTGTATCAGGGTTAATGGCTACAGTTAGTGATTCAGGTTTTATGCCCCCCTCACATCCCCTCCCCTACAAAAACAGGTTTTAGTTGTATAAGGAAAACTTAATAGAAATCTCTAACTTTGTTACATTTTTAAAACAGATGTTTACTCTAAATGTTACAGTGGCAAAATGCCACTTTTGTATCAATGTTAATTTCACCTCTTTATACTTGTATCGGATTTCATATTCCTCCAGTGCATCTGTTATCCCATTTGTCCAATTCAATTGAACAGCCAGTCAACTCAGTGCAAGGAAAATTTGTCGAAGCAGTTGTTTGGTTTATGCTTGGTTTGGGGACAGACTGCATGTGTCAAGACAGATCCATGAAGGCTGCCAAGGGGAAGGTTTCTGTAGGGAATGAATAGGTTGGATGTGTGAGGGAAATGAAGATCAGAAATGGTCATCAGGAGACCCTTTTGCTTTAAGTGGTTACTTGTAAATATGCAAACCTAACGTCTCATTGAGATCATTTCCCTCTTTGATGTAGGATAACATTAAAATTCAATTCAGCAGTTCAGCAAACATTTCTGAATGCCAGGAGATTAGGGGAGATTAGAGAGTTCTCTGTTGAACTGAAACCATTGGCACCAGCAATAGATAAGAGGTCTGAAAATACAGTTCATATAGATATTCTCACTCACTTGAATACATGTACCAGGGTGGTGATATCATTCTTATTTTTATAGCTGGCAAACCAGAGATACAGGACATGAATTAAATATATTGACAGTAGTCAGTCAGCTTGTTTTTCTCAACAAGCTACTACTGGCAAATTTTTAAAATATGTATATTAATTCAGTCATTCATTTTGTAGATATTGTTGAGTGCAAACTCTGTGCTGAGTACAATTCTAGATGTTGAAGTTTCAGCAATGGAAATGATTCCCAGTCCCTTCAAGGGTCTTACATTCTGGTGGGGAGAGATAGACAATAAGAAAGATAAGATGTAAAGTAGCTACTGGTCACAGGGCAGTGAGTGCTGGGAGAAGAATCAGGCCAGGAACAGGGTGGGGAGGGGTGGGGGTGCCCCAAAGGAAAAGACATTTATTTTTTAAAATTTCCTGTGGCCTGAGCTATAATATCACTGAAGTAAAGCTTCAACTTAATTTAAACCTTCCCCGTTAAACTGAATTTTAAAACATATATTATTGCTCCAATAAAGTTAATACATTTTTTTTATTGTACTTTAGGTACTGGGGTACATGTGCCAATCATGCAGGGTTGTTGCATAGGTACTTACATGGCAAGCTGGTTTGCTGCCTCCATCCCCCCGTCACCTTTATCTGGCATTTCTGTTTCTCCCCATGTTATCTCTCCCTAACCTCCCCACCCACTGCCCTTCCCCTAGCTACCCCCTCAACAGACCCCAGTGTGTGATACTCTCCTCCCTGTGTCCATGTGTTAATGAAGTTTTAATAAAAATTCAAACAACAGAGAAAGGTATAAAATGAAAAGTCAGTTTTCTGACACCTCATTCCCAGCTCCTACCACCACTTTTAAGGTTTTTTTCTGTATCATCCCCAAAATGTGTATCCATACGTCAAATACAAAATTCAGTTCTACACATTTTTGCACTTAATATATCTTGAGGCCTTTCCAATCAGAACCCCTAGGACTGCCCCACTTTTCAAAATTGCTGCTTATTTTTTCATTGCATGAATTGGTTATAAATCCTTCTCTTGCTGACGCATGTCTAGGTTGATTTCATTGCAAGACTTACAGTAAGACTCTGTGCCATACATTGGCATGATCGGGTGAGCAAATCTATAAGATAAATCCTTAGAAGAAGTGGAACTGACATATCAAACTGTATGTGTATGTTACAGATAATATCAAAGTATCCTCTATAAACGTCAATTTACTTTTCCATAAACAGCATCTAAAAAATGCTTTTTTTGGAGACAGAGTCTTGCTCTGTTGCTGAGGCTGGAGTGCAGTGGCACAATCTCTGCTCACTGCAAGCTCCACCTCCAGGGATCAAGCAGTTCTCCTGCCTCAGCAGCTAGGACTGCAGTCGTGCCACCATGCCTGGCTAATTTTTGTATTTTTAGTAGAGACAGAGTTTTGCCATGTTGGCCAGGCTGGTCTCAAACTCCTGACCTCAAGTGATCTGCCCACCTCGGCCTCCCAAAGTGCTGGTGCTACCGGTATGAGCCACTGCACCCGGCCTGGAAAGTGTTTTGAATTAACTTTTAATTTTACTAACTTGGAAGAAAACCCTTAATGATTATGTTATAACAGGAGATTGAAAGATCACAATTCCAGAACCACATCTGAGCTGTAGGCATGGCATTCAAGGTACCTAGACAGAGCCTGTTTTCCAAAGTGAGACAGAGCTTTCTCTTCTTTTGCATGTAAATCACATTCACATCTTGATTATTGTTTCCTGGGATGATTAAGTGGTCTGGAAAGACTCCTCAGGAATGCCACATTTTCCATCCAGTTGTAAAATGCTAATAACCTGCTTTCAGTTTCAGACCACGTTTATCTTCTTGAAAAAAGCAAAGGATTCTTTTAAATAAAGGCTTTGCTTTTTTTTTTTTTTTTTTTAGACCTAGTCTCACTTGGTTGCCCAGGCTGGAGTATAGTGGTGCAGTCTCAGCTCACTGCAACCTTCACCTCCAGGTTCAAGCGATTAGTGTGCCTCAGCCTCCTGAGTAGCTGGGATTACAGGCACGCACCGCTATACCCAGCTAATTTTTGTATTGTTAGTAGAGACGGGGTTTCACCATGTTGGCCAGGCTGTTCTCGAACTCCTGACATCAGGTGATCCACCACCTCAGCCTCCCAAAGTGCTGAGATTACAGGCATAAGTCACTGCGCCTGCCTGCTTTGCTTTTTTTTTTGTTTGTTTTTTCTCCTAAACTTAATGTTGAGCCTGCTCTGTTTGAGGAACCAAACAAGAGGTTACAAAGCTTTCCTTCAGAGGAACAAGTCCATGTGAGGCCAAAGCACCCCTCAGCCCCACCCTTCATACTCTCCGATGCAGGAACAGTTAATGGGGGTTGGCAGAAACGTGCATGACAGTCATTTCCTGGGTGATATTGGCAAGGTGCCCACGCAGATGGCTTTAGTTTTCTCACCTCTCACATGAGGGAATTGCACTAGGCCACAGGCCACAGGGTGTGGGTGAGGTTTTCTCCATGCAAATTCCACTTGCCTTACCTTACTCAAAGTTGGAGAATGGTCAAACACAAAAGCTAAGGGTTTGGGGAAACTTAGCTGGGACACTGCCCTTTGCTTCTGCATTTGTTCTGACCCAGCTGCTATCAGACAGCAGAGCTGTGCACAGAAAGAGCCAAAACAGGACTGACCACTTCCTCTGTCAGCTCAGCTCTCATTTTGGCTGCAGAGAACAATGCAAGTGCCTATTAAAATCCAGCAAGAAGAGAGGACTCTATAATAAGAAAAACCCCAGAGTACCACATTTGAACTTCTGGCCTGCATTTCTGCAGAGAGGTTAAGCCGCTCTTCCTAACCATTAAAATTCTGATTTCTCCTCTGCTTTCTGAATATAATGACACCAAACTAGTGTACCTTCCCTTGGTGCACCTTCCCTTTTTAAGTGTTTCCCACTAGAAACACTTTCCCTTCTCTGAAGCACATTCATTAAAGGCACGCAGGGTGTTGTACTCTATAGCCAAGAACTTCGTTTAAATGCAGAATTGGAAATTGAAAGGAAAACTTAGGACCTGAGGTTTGGAGCCCTCTGGCCCAATTAGTATCAAAATTATTAAAAACCTACCAATAAGGCAACTGGAGACATAGGCCAAGATCCCAGAAAAATGTTTTCACCTCTCCCCCCTTTTACACCCTTAATTGTAAGGCAGAATTTGGAAACAGCAATCCAACACCAGCATCAAACCAGAATGTGTTTGAATTAGTCTCCTGTCCCATTGGATCTAAGTCCTGAGAATACGGGCTGTTGGCTAAAGTTGTTGAGGATTTTTTAGGCAGACTTTTCTGAACCAGCGGTTTGCCTTGAATTTGGAACTATTTTAGGTGTCAGGGTATATTTGTTCCCTATTCTTTCTGGCTTTCCTAAATCCAGAGTGTGGCAGCTGCTGTGAACAGTGAGAACATAGCTGCTATGTTGCCTAAGGCTGTGTTTATGGAAAGACAGTTCCCCAGATAAGAGTCAAGAGAATGAGCGAGAGGAGGTCTTTAGGAGTGCCTTTGGGTTCCATAGAAGACAGCTGCCATTTGCCATTTGGTAGAGAAATCAGTTTCATCTACAAGGGCCACATGTTAGCATCTATTTCAAAGTAGCCCCAAGAATATTAACACCTGAGAAGCCATAGGATCCTGAGAGGCCTGGAGTTGGCCTGGAGGTGATGTGGCAGGAATGGGGGCTCCAAGAGTGAATTCTGGCCTCTTACCAGCTGTCATTCCACACCTGGAGAGCTTTAAGGATCTATAAGCTCAGAGGAAGGATGCATTAGGTTGGAATGTGGTACGCTTGTCGATAGAACCAGGCACATCTTTTCTGAATTACAAAAATCGTAACAGCCAGGGTGCGGTGGCTCACGCCTGTAATCTCAGTAGCTTGTGAGACAGAGGTGGGTGGATCACCTGAAGGTCAGGAGTTTAAGACCAGCCTGGCCAACATGGTGAAATCCCATCTCTGTTAAAAATACAAAAAATTAGCTGGGTATGGTGGCAGGCGCTTGTAATCTTAGCTACTCAGGAGGCTGATGCAGGAGAACCACTTGAACACAGGAGGCAGAGTTTGCAATGAGCCGAGATTGTGCCATTGCACTCCAGCCTTGGCAACAAGAGCAAAAATTTGTCTCAAAAAAAAAAAATCATAATATGTGTACATAATGCCCAGTTATCCCCGTAAAGTCCACATTTCAGGGGAGCTGTAATTCACCTGACGAGGTTTGTGTAGCTACAGGCCTTTACTTCTGTTGAGAAGGGCGTGGTTAGGGAAGGTTTGGTTATGCAGCGCTGTCTCTGATGAGTATGCGTATAATGCAGTGAGTACTGAGTTTGGTACCACAAACTTACAGCATCTAAGAAATAAAGAAAAATAAGCTTGCGTGCTAACCCTTGGAGTCAAGCTTCCCTCTGACCCTTTGTCAGATTTACCCAAGTAGTTACAGGGTGTAGATCTGATCAAAGTCACTGACCAGCAGCTCCCACAGACAAGCAAGAGAGAACAGTGAAAGGAGAAAATCACTTCTTTACAGCTGCCTGAACACACAAAGTGTTTTTTGTGCTGGGACCTACCATACAGTCTAAAGCAGAACCTCTTGATTCTCTTTGGTCGCCTAGGGAATTAGAAGTGTTTACCGATTATATTGTTAAAAGATCCCTGGTCTCCTCCCAGATTGGAAAATGTACCAGTGGCAATTTGTGGGAACTAGAGATAGAAGGAAGAACAATTGAAGCAAGATAAGGATCTGCCTAGAGGTATTTTATTTCAGGGCAACTTTGAGATAGAATGCACGTTTAGAGAGAGTAGCTGAAATTATAGACTATTGGTGCTGCAAGCGGCCTTCACAACGATGTAATCGGTCATTTTCTAAAGGAGGAAACGCAGGCGGGGCAGGCTGATAGTTGGTGAAGTGTTCACTCCACTGCTCACCCTCGAATTGGAGCAGAAGCATAAAGGGGCACGCTGGTGGCATCAGGGGATCCTTGTGTTAAAGACAAGGAAGACAAAACCGATAAAGATGGGGAAATAAGCCTAAGGCTTAAAGAGGAGACTAGCCAGGAAGTTGATCTGTTATGAACCTACCTGGCTGACTGGACTTGGGATGGGAAGGAGTCCTGACCATAGGCAGATTGTCCTTGTCTCTGAGGGCACTGATGAAAGCATTGACCAGGGCTCTGATCACACCCTACTCCCATCCCCCACCTTCGGCTTCTGCTGTGTTGATGATAAATTGAGAATCAGACGCCTCAGTGGTGATGATTTCTGCTGCCTAGAATGCAGCAAGGTCAGGAAGTGGATGTGTGCTCACGGCTCCCAGTCCTCCTGCTCATCAGGCTGGGAGTTTGGTGGCTAAGGCTTACTGTCCTTTGAGAGCCCCATAAGTAGGTGGTCTTGCCCTCCCTTTTTTATCCAAAAGCTGATAAGTGATCCTCCTCCTCTCAGCCCCTTCTGCTTGAGGGAGGAGGGAGAGGAAGTGAATCATCTGCCCTAGCCTCCGTCTGTCCCTGTTGCTTTCCTGGGGAGCGTGGGATGGGGAGACCTGTGAACTGAAGGGTTTCAGCACCTGCTGAGATCACTGCCATCTGGATCTTCTCTTCTCTGGCTCGCTATTTCTTGTGCACCCTTCATTCTGACTACTAGGGGGAGAATTCGTGGGCATATAAAACTGGCTGGTCCAGACTGCACCACCACTGCTTGATTTATTATTAACTTGAGCACTCCTGGAAGGGGTATAAATCACTCACTCAGCCTTGCTGGCAGGGGCCCCACATGTCATTAGCAGGTGGGCAGGACAACTCCCTGTGATCTTCATAAACCACAGGGAAACAAGGATTGCTTACTGCAGTGGGAAAGTGGGCAAGGTGAGCTTGAGAAACACCGTGCTCCTTCCTGAAACTCTTTTTTCTTGAGACAGTCACTCACTCTGTAGCCCAGGTGGGAGTGCGGTGGCACAATCTCAGCTCACTGCAATTTCTGCCTCCTGGGTTTAAGCCATCCTCTCCCCTCAGCCTCCTGAGTATCTAGAACTTGGTGCGTGACACCACACCCAGCTAATTTTTGTATCTTTTGTAGAGTCAGGGGTTCGCTATGTTGCCCAAGCTGGGAGCTCCTGAGCTCAAGTGATCCTCCGGCCTCAGCCTCCCAAAGTGTTGAGATTACAGGCATGATCGCTGCAACCAGCCCCTCCTGAGTCTTATGATAAATGACACAGCCCGGGTTTAAGTGATTCTCCTGCCTCAGCCTCCCTAGTAGCTGGAATTACAGGCACGTGCCACCGTACCCAGCTAATTTTGTATTTTTATTAGAGACAGAGTTTTGCCATGTTGGCCAGGCTGGTCTCAAACTCCTAACCTCAAATGATCTGTCCACCTCAGCCTCCCAAAATGCTGAGATTACAGGCATGAGCCACTGCACCTGGTCTACAAGCCATATTTTTTTTCATATTTTAACTTTCAGGATAATAGGACGCATTTTACAAACTATGAATATGATTAATTATTTCTTTTATCCCCCCGAAAGCTGTTATTAAAATAGCAGAAAACACCTTAGGGCTATTCTGAGAATATAGGAAAATAATATTATTTTAATTTGACATTTTCTCTCTCTAATACTGCGTATCTCTTCTCTCTATATATATTATGTATATGTATATATATATATATATTTTTTTTTTTTTTACTTAAACTCTTCTTTCATTGTGAAGCCACCATTTTATACCTTGATGCCAAGAGTGAAGTCAGCCCTCCCCTTGGTAGAGACTGGAACTTCATCTCACCACTTTGTGTGTTACCCAGAAAGGTTTTCTGATTGTCCCCATGCTCTGCAGACACCTGTGGCCCTGAGTGAGGCTTTGCCCAGGCAAACTCCGTATCCATAGGCACCACTCTGGAAATTGTGGGGCCTGGAAAAGACTCATTTTTCTTTCTTTTTTTTTTTTTTCTTTTTTTCTTTCCTCCCAAGTAGCTAGGAAAGAGTCACTTTTCTTGAAGATCGATTTCCTCATTTATAAAATCATGACTTTCTGCCTTCTAAAATCTCAGTGGCCTTGCCTTGGCCACTAAGCCAGTAGGGTATACGTGAAATCTCCAGGGACTACATGACTACATACTAAAAAGGGAAGTTTTTGTTTTTTTTGTTTTTTTTTTTTTAGATGAAGTCTTGCTCTTGTTTCCCAGGCTAGGGTTCAGTGGCAAGATCTCAGCTCACTGCAACCTCCGCCTCCTGGGTTCAAGTGATTCTCCTGTCTCAGCCTCCCGAGTAACTGGGATTACAGGCATCCAACACCATGCCAGCTAATTTTTGTATTTTTAGTAGAGAAGGGGGTTTCACCATGTTGGCCAGGCTGGTCTCGAACTCCTGACCTCAGATGATTCACCCGCCTCAGCGTCCCAAGGTGTTGGGATTACAGGCATGAGCCGCCACGTCCAGCCAAAAGGGAGAATTTTGCCATTGGCCAATTATACCCTCTATAAACCTGACCTTAAAAAAATCCACTCAAACCACACATGTTCAAGTTTGTTATTGCTATTGCAGCATTGTTTGCAAAATATTGGAGACAATTTAAGTGTCCTTCAAAAAGGGATGGTTAAATAAATTATGCATATGATGATATACTATGATACATAAGTATATCATATTATGCATATGATGATATACTATGGTAAGACTGTTTAAAATAATTAAATAGATCTGCACATTTGATTTTAAAAAGTCTCTGCAAGATGTGAAAGAAAAGCATTATTCCAAACAGTGGCCACTGTTTGCTCTTTTCTATGTAATTGTGTGTGTATGTATGTGAAAGTGTATGTGTGAGTGTGTGTGTGTGTGTGTGTGCGCCTGCATTTGTTTGGATTGCTGGAGGGACGCATGAAACGCTACTGGCAGTGGTTTCCTCTGATAAGAGGAGCTGAGGACTAAGGGACAGGCCAGGAGGAAGACTTGATTGTCAGTGTATACCTTTTTTGCATTTTGATTTTTTCCACTGAGCGTATATTGTCTATCTGAGAAATAGGGAGGAAAATAAAATTCATTGCTTTGACCAAAAAAATAAAAAATAAAGGAAAAAAAGTCTTCAGGCTCCTGGAATTGAGTGGCATTGTTGGCCTTGGACTGATGGTTTCTGTCTCTCCTCTTCAGGTCCTTCATCTGAGCTGGCTCACTCACCCACCAACAGCGGGAAGAAGCTCTTTGCTCCTGTTCCATTTCCTTCAGGCTCCACTGAGGATGTGTCCTCCAGTGGCCCCCTGCAGCCCCCTCCACTCCCCCAGAAAAAGATAGTGAGCCGGGCAGCCTCTTCACCGGATGGATTCTTCTGGACCCAAGGCTCCCCGAAGCCCCGAACAGCGAGCCCCAAGCTGAACCTAAGCCACTCAGAAACCAACGTCCATGACGAGTCTCACTTTAGCTATTCATTGAGCTCCGGAAACCGCCACCATCCTGTCTTCTCCTCTTCTGAGCCTCTGGAGAAAGCTTTCAAAGGCAGTGGCCACTGGGTTCCAGCAGCAGGGCTGTCGGGCAGCAGAAGCGGCTGCAGGAGCCCTGGCCTCCAGTGGAAAGGGGCTCCCTCCGCCTCGTCCTCCCAGTTGAGCGTGTCCAGTCAAGCCTCCACCGGTAGCACCCAGCTTCAGCTGCACGGTCTCCTGAGCAGCATCAGCAGCAAGGAGGGCACCTATGCCAAGCTGGGGGGACTCTATACCCAGTCCCTGGCCCGCCTTGTAGCCAAATGTGAGGACCTCTTCATGGGCGGCCAGAAGAAGGAGCTCCACTTCAATGAGAACAACTGGTCGCTCTTCAAGCTGACTTGTAACAAGCCCTGCTGTGACTCAGGGGATGCCATTTATTACTGTGCCACCTGCTCCGAGGACCCTGGCAGCACCTATGCTGTGAAAGTAGGTACCACTCCCTCCTTCCATTCTGCTGAGCCACTGGCTGGTGCTGGCTTGGGCAGAACTATGGCTTGAGCAAGTCATTTTACCTGTCTGGGCATTAGGAGGGGAGTTGATTCCTAAGCATTCTTTTTTTTTTTTGACAGAGTCTTCCTCTGTCACCCAGGTTGGAGTGCAGTGGCATGATCTTGGCTCACCACAGCCTCCACCTCCCAGGTTAAGGCGATTCTCCTACCTCAGCCTCCCGAGTAGCTGGGATTATCCGTGTACATCACCATGCCCAGCTAATTTTTGTATTTTCAGTAGAGATGGTGTTTCCTCATGTTGGCCAGGCAGGTCTTGAACTCCCGACCTCAGATGATCCACCCACCTTGGCCTCCCAAAGTGCTGGGATTACAGGCGTGAGCTGGCCCCTAAGCATTCTTTTAACACTAAGTGCTCAACGACTTCACTCCCTCTCTCTGCCCAGGACATGGCGCAATGAAATTTGTAGTATGACTATAAGACACATTCTGTGCTTTCAGGAATACACATATGTGATCTAGCTGGGATAAGAAAACAGTTGCTTTTTAGTGCAACAGAGAGTTTATTTCTTTATTAACCAGGTTTTTATTGAGTGCCTACTGTATGCCAGGTATTTTGCCACAATCAGAGTATGTAGAGGTGAATATAAGCTTCCTTATAGAGCTTATAATGTAGTGAGGGAGATAGATAATGAAGTCGTTCTTCTAATGTTAGAGCCAGAAGGAGCATTCAACCTAGGAATCATCTTGAACAATAATAGTAATAATATTATTTGTGTGAACATTCACTCTACAACTAGACTCTTGGCTGGGGGTATTAACCTCTAATCCTAACAGTAACCCTACAGGTTAAGTAGATTTTACAGATGGGGAATCTGAGGCTCAAAGTGGCAAAGTAATTTGCCCATAACTAGTTGGTGGCTGGAATAGATTTGAGTTCTGGTGTGTCTGTCTCTCC
This sequence comes from Cacajao melanocephalus, assembly GCA_963573385.1. NCBI lineage: Eukaryota > Metazoa > Chordata > Mammalia > Primates > Pitheciidae > Cacajao > Cacajao melanocephalus. The sequence continues at coordinate 21,702 of CAUYLG010001884.1, read as the reverse complement.
AAAGCCTAAGTTATGTCCCTACCAGTTAAGATAAATAAAGGTTAGAGACATTAAGTGACTAGCTCAAGGTAGCACAGCTCTTTAACCTTTGCCGCTGGATCAGGGCTCTCTCTACCCGCACTGCACTGCCCTCTCAGAGCACAGCTCTGTGTGAGCTCGTTGAGCCATCTGCACCCATTTGGGCCACTGGGGTCTCTACTATGCACTCCAGTCCTTCCTGTGGCCCTATTTCTCATCCTCTTTTGCTGCTCCTTGAATACGTATTGAGTCCCTGGCCCTTCTATAAATGCAGGCTTTTATTGGGAGTAAGGAGGGAAACCCTGAGCTGTCTTCTCTCATCACCTGTCCTAAGACATGACATACTTTTTTTGTCCAGTTAGAAAAGTATAAAGAATGAGCTAATCTGAAATGGCCTTGGGGGGATAGCTTGCTTATCAACAATTTTTAAAAATAATATTTTTAGCATTTAAAAAATAATAGTATTAAATAATATTTAATAATACTATTATTACTACTATTAATATTACTCAGTATATTTAAATAATATATAGTTGTTATAATTATTTATAATTATTATTTATATATACTGAATAATATTATCAGTAGTAATCAGTGGTATTATTATAAATAATATACACCAGGCTGGGCGTGATGGCTCACACCTGTAATCCCCGCACTTTGGGAGGCCTAGGCAGGCAGATCACAAGGTCAGGAGATCAAGATGATCCTGGCCAACATGGTGAAACCTGTCTCTACTAAAAATACAAAAAATTAGCTGAGCATGGTGGCACACACCTGTAGTTTCAGCTATTTGGGAGGCTGCAGCAGGAGAATTCCTTGAATTCAGGAAGCTGCAGTGAGCCGAGATCATGCCACTACTCTCCAGCCTGGGCGACAGAGCAAGACTCCATGTCAAAATAATAATAATAATGATACATACTGAATAATATTCAGTATCAAGAGACAGCTGACCTTTCCATTTTGAGGAGGAAAAAGACTGGTGGAAGAGGTTGAATCCCTCTCGCCCATGAAGTAGAAAGTAAGGTGACCCTTCTGCAAGAAGTAAGGGGCCCTTGGAACAAACAGTTTTCTTTTTTACATCCATAAATAATTGTACTGTGCTGCTTGGATTCTAGAGTCCCATATAATAATGCAGAATTAGACATATTCTCTAATAAACAACACGAAAGAAATTTGACTTTCCTTAAGCATGTTAAAAACAAGTGTGGCTCCTTATTTCATTAGAAATAGAAGCCATACAGAAACCAAAAGATAAGCCTTAGCCCTCTGAGGAAGAGTCACAGGGGTTTCCTATTTGGCTTTCCTGGAGACGTGGTAGCTCAAGGAATAATGGATCATCTCTGTGCCATGTGAAAAAGGAAATTTGGAGACTAGCATCCAATACGCAGAGGATGGTAATTCTTGGAACAAGGTTACCAGGAACAATATCAATTTGCAAATATGCCTGGCCTGGTCTTTGGAGGGTGGGTAGTGGGGGTCCCGGAGCATCATTTCACACGTGCAGCTGTTCCACTTCATTAACACTCAAGTCTAGACGATTTACAGTCATCTGGGGATCCGCAGGAGGGGGAGTGGGTCTCCCTTCCCAGCCAGCAAGCTGCCCGTCTGAGGCTGAGTGCATTTCATCTGTGCATGTTAAACAGGGAGCCGGCCCTGAAGGCAGACAGAACCTTGTTTGCAGTTGCAGAGTCCCAGTTAACAATAGCAGACTCACACCTGCTCCTTGCTGATGCTGGAACCTACTACCCTGGGCTCAGCACCCTGCAGCAGTGAGGAGATAAAACTGGCTCTTGTAGCTCCACCACATGAATAGGTGGCAGGAAAAAAAAATCATTAGCTGTGTGTGCGAAGCAGTTTCATTTATCAGCCATCTAGAGAGAATTCTAGTTTGGTAATTAGGGACCCATTTTAAGCCGCTGGGCTTTTTTTATTTGACAGACATGATTTAGACCAGACTTTCACCCATGAATGAGGCCCTGGCTCCAGAGTTTAAATGAGTCCTGGCTCAGCAAAAAGTTTGAAACTTGAGCTGAACCAAGGGTCTATGTAAAGTTCTAGAGCTAAAAATCCGAGCGCAGTGCCCCCTAAAAATGAACTAAGGGTGGGAGCAGGATGTGGGGAGATGGAGGTGGAGAAGAAGCCACTCCCTCCCCCACCGCCTCTTCCCCCATCCAGCACTGTAGAATGATCTCCGACATGAGCGCAGAGCTCACTCACAGGGCTGGTTAGCATGCGCCCTACGTTTCTGGGCTTTGAGAAAGCTGCAGGTCTTGCCAAAGCCCCAGTGCACTGATTTTGAAATGCATCCAGCCCAGTTGCCATTTACTCTGCTCCTTCATTTACATATCTGTGCAAAATGTCAGCAGCCTGACTGGAGCTCCAGGCTTCAAGTGTTTGCTAGGCCCAGGCCTTTCATACCCCTGAGAAAAAGGGGCCTTGGAAACTCTTCTCAGGCCCCTAGGCAGCTGTGCTCTCCGGGTTTGCACAATACCTGCAGGCCAGCCCTAGATGCCTCTGCACCACCAGAGGGCTACAGCCAAGATGGCAAGAGCAGTCACCATAGCAACCCTTACCATTGTGTTCACCCTGGGCTGGGCCTGGCGCTGAGAGCCATGCTGGCATCGTTTCATCGGATCCTCACAATGGCCCTACGAGGAAGGACTACTCCTGCCCCTGTCATTCAGAGGAGAAAACAGCCTTTGAGATAAATATTGTCCATCTTCAATATGCATGGATTCTGTATTTGCAAAATCATCTACCCACTCAAATTTATTTGTAATTCCAAAATCAATACTTGAAGTGCTGTCCAGTGATTTCTGGATAGGTGTAAGGCAAGGAAAAATTTGAGTCACCTGATTTTAGTTTATTCTTACACTGCTACTAAAGACATACCTGAGACTGGGTAATTTATAAAGGAAAGCGGTTTAATTGACTCACAGTTCAGCATGGCTGGGGAAGCCTCAGGAAACTCACAGTCATGCTGGAAGGGGAAGCAAACACCAGGTGAAGTCCTTCTTCACATGGTGGCAGCAAGGAGAAGTGCCAAGCAAAAGGGGGGAAAGTAGCCAGGCGTGGAGGCTCACGCCTGTAATCCCAGCACTTCGGGAGGCCGAGGTCAGTGGATCACGAGGTTAGAAGTTCAAGACCAGCCTGGCCAACATGGTAAAACCCTGCCTCTACTAAAAATACAACAAATTATCTGAGTGTAGTGGTAGACACCTATAGTCCCAGCTACTTGGGATGCTGAGGCAGGATAATCACTTGAACCGGGAGACGGAGGTTGCAATGAGCCGAGGTTGCAATGAGCCGAGATTGCATCACTGCTCTCCAGCCTGGATGACAGAAAGAGACTCCATCTTAAAAAAAATGAAATGGCCCAAGCATAGGGCTGAAGTGCTGTCTAGTGTTCCTAACCACCACAAGGCTGAGATATGCCTCATGGATAAAAACATGTATGTTAGATAAGCTTTGTTCAGGCATGAGCTCTAGTGCTGTTACCTGTGAGCTCATGTTAATGAGTCAACAAGGTATGTTAAACAAGGTATCTCTAAACAGAAGCATACCTGAAACAAGGTTGAATGCTGGTGGGTTAATGAAAATATTGTGACCAGAGGGTCCCAGGAAACTTACCTTGTATTTCCCCTAGGAGCACTGGTTCAGTGTTCACCAATTCAGTGTTTATGGCTTCTTCATAGGACATAACTCCTGCAAATAATAAAGATCCCTTGGAACTTGCCAAAGGTTACAGAGCTAATACTTAAACCTAGGCCTTTTTTCACTCCAGAGCCCATACTTTTGACCTTTGGAACAAGTAATTTAACCTCTGGAAGCCCCAGTTTCCTCCTCTGTAATGGCATCTTCCTCCTTGGTTTTAATGAGATTGAATGAGCTGCTGCATGGAACCCTCAGAGTTGGCACAGTGCCTTGCACGTGCAACAGTTCAACCTGTATCCGTTAGGGGTGAGACAGTAACAGTGATGTCCTTCCCGCATCTCCACTGACAGCACAGCAGAAGGTGGTTGGCCATACTGCATATATGCAAGACTCTGTCTTTGAGGACCTGCTCACCAATTTCCTTTAGTTTAATAGTGATCCAGAAGCCTGCCATTTGAAAACCGAGTACAGGCCAGGCACTGTGGCTCTCACCTGTAATCCTAGCACTTTGGGAAGCCAAAGCAGGAGGATCACTTGAGCCCAGGAGTTCAAGACCAGCCTGGGCAACATGGCAAAACCTTGTCTGTACAAAAATTCCAAAAATTAGCTGGACATGGTGGTGTACACCTGTAGTCCTAGCTTCTCAGGAGGCTGAAGCGGGAGGAGTGCTTAAACCTCGGAGGTCAAAACTGCAGTGAGCTGTGATTGTACCACTGCAATCCAGCCCAAGTACAAAGCCAGGCCCTGTCTTAAAAAGTAAAAAATAAATAAAAACGAAGTATAGTTGGGGAGGCCAAAATAACAATGCCTTTGATACATGTATTTCAAAATGTTTTTGTAAGTGTAATAGAAAGCAATGTCTGGGGTAAATGTCTTTCCCCTTTATTTCCATTCTGCTTTTATAATAGAGAGATTACTAAATTAATGTGTTACCCACCATTCCCCATGATTAGCTTTAAAAACGTTCCTTAGAGGCTGAGCTCTTGTATGCCAGGTTTCATGCCAAGAAGGTTTGCACAGCTGCAATATAAATAAATCTTTGTGAAAAGGTGCTTGCAATAGAACTTCTAAAAGTATCACCTGTAAGCATTGTGGCACTTCAAAAACACTGTTTCGTCATCATTCCAACACTGCAGCACGAAGGCAGGGTTATTTTGGGAGTGTTTGCAGGATAATATTTTATAGGTAAATGTGAGATGCCTTTCTTCTCAGCATGACACACTGATCTTTTTGTACAAAGGCCTGAGTGAGGTTGCATAATAATATTAATTTGAAAGAGGAGGCTTCAGTCCCTTTCAGAGTAATGACAGGGAGATTGAGGCCTGATAGAGGGACGTCATGGCTGGTTCAAGACTCTCTAGTTGAGTGGCAGCCAGGTGAGGACTAGGATTACTAGAGATCCCCAGGTGGCTGGCACTGTCATTTGTACAAGAAGAGATGGAGGAGGCAAGAAAGATACAGTTGTGTGGATTCCCAGCTACCGTTCCCACAGAGGAGCTTGGGATCTTTTCCTACCTTTATCTCAGAGGCTACCCTGGGGTTACTCTGAGGGTTCTTTCCGGTTCCCTCTTCCCTGGAGAGCTTTCTGGTTTCTTTCAGCTGCTGCGACTCACCTTGGAAGAAAAGTGAGGCTGCTTTCTTTGTAAATCTTATTTGGCTTCAAGAAAATTTGTCCACATTGCACACAGATGGATGTCTTCCTGCCAATACCTCCACCCCACACTGTGTGTTGCTCAGCAGGGACCCCACTCACTGGGTCAAATGGTCATTTTATGTTTAACTTTTTAAGAAATTGACAAACTGCCCCGTTATAGATTCCCACAAGCAAAGTATGAGGGTTCCCATTTCTGCTCGTCCTCATGGACACTTGGGACTATCTTTTATTAGAACTCATTCTAGTGGATATGAACTGATATTTCCTTGTGTTTTTGACTTGCATTTCCCTGATGACTAATGATGTCCAACATCTTTTCTCATGCTTGTGGCCATTTACCATTTTATTTTGGCGAATTGTCTGTTCATATTTCTTGCCCATTTTTTTTTCTCCATGCCATGATTCTGTGTCTTTTTGATTAGATTGTTTGTCTTTGTATTATTGAATTGTAAAAAAGTGTTCTTTTTTTAAAATATAAATTCTAGAAACAAGTCCTTTATCAGATACATGTTTGGCAGATATTTTCTTCCAATCTATTACTTGTCTTTCCACTTTCTTCATGGGGTCTTTTGAAGCCTAAAAATTTAGACTTTTGAGGTTATTTGTGACTTTTTTTTTCTTTTGTGAACGACCCTGTTGGTGTGGTATTTAAGAAATCTTTGCGCAACCCAAGGCATGAAAAATTCTGTCCCATGTTTTCTTCCAGCACGCGTAAGTATTGGCTCTTACTCTTAAACCTATGTGATCCACTTTGAGTTAGTTTTTGTGTGGAGTAAGGGGTGAAGTTGACCTTTCTGCAGGTGGATACTCAAATGTTCCCACACTCTCTGTTGGGTAGAACCATGGGTCCCACTCTTGATTGCCATTCTCCTTCTCCCCACAGATCTGCAAAACCCCTGAGCCTAAAACCGTCTCCTACTGCAGCCCGTCCGTGCCTGTGCACTTTAACATCCAGCAGGACTGCGGCCACTTCGTCGCCTCGGTGCCCTCCAGCATGCTCACCTCCCACGACGCGCCCAAGGACCCTGTGCCGGCCCTGCCGGCACACTCCCCTGCGCAGGAGCAGGACTGCGTGGTGGTCATCACCCGAGAGGTGCCGCATCAGACGGCCTCCGACTTCGTGCGGGACTCGGCGGCCAGCCACCAGGCGGAGCCCGAGGCGTACGAGCGGCGCGTGTGCTTCCTGCTCCTGCAGCTCTGCAACGGGCTGGAGCACCTGAAGGAGCACGGGATCATCCACCGGGACCTGTGCCTGGAGAACCTGCTGCTGGTGCACTGCACGCCCCCGGCCGCCCCTGCCCCCGCCACCGCCCCTCCCGCCGCCGCCCCTCCCGCCGCCGCCCCTCCTTGCTCCTCTGGCGCCCTCCCCGCCGGTGGCGCTCCCAGCCCGGCAGCAGGCCCTGCCTGCCCTGGAGGGCCTGGGGAGAAGCAGCTGCCCCGGCTCATCATCAGCAACTTTTTGAAGGCCAAGCAGAAGCCCGGCGGCACCCCAAACCTGCAGCAGAAGAAGAGCCAGGCCCGGCTAGCCCCCGAGATCGTGTCTGCCTCCCAGTACCGCAAGTTCGATGAGTTCCAGACCGGCATCCTCATCTACGAGCTGCTGCACCAGCCCAACCCGTTCGAGGTGCGCGCCCAGTTACGGGAGCGGGACTACCGGCAGGAGGACCTGCCGCCGCTGCCCGCGCTGTCCCTCTACTCCCCGGGCCTGCAGCAGCTGGCACACCTGCTGCTGGAGGCCGATCCCATCAAGCGCATCCGCATCGGCGAGGCCAAGCGCGTGCTGCAATGCCTGCTGTGGGGGCCCCGGCGGGAGCTGGTGCAGCAGCCGGGCACCTCGGAGGAGGCGCTGTGCGGCACGCTGCACAACTGGATCGACATGAAGCGGGCCCTGATGATGATGAAGTTTGCAGAGAAGGCGGTGGATCGCAGGCGGGGAGTGGAGCTGGAGGACTGGCTTTGCTGCCAGTACCTGGCCTCTGCGGAGCCAGGGGCCCTCTTACAGTCGCTGAAGCTCCTGCAGCTTTTGTGAGCCAAGCCTTAGCCTGCGCTGTCTGCTGCCCCTTCCCTGCCTAACCCTTTCCTGTCTTCCCTTGGGAGCCCCCTTGCCTCCCTGGGAAATGGTACAGATGACTGGTATACCTGGATGTAAAAAATATATGTACATATATATAAAATACATATATAAATATGAAAGACTAAGGATGCTGTTGCCCATCCACGTGTGTCTCCTCTCTGCACCAAGTCCTCCCTGTTTTCTTCTGTAATTATATACATTTCTAGCTCCATGCGAAGTCATGAGGGCAGTTCAGCGAACAGAACGCGGCCTAGACACTGGTCTCACTACCTTGTTAAAGGATTTCTTCACCCTTTTGTCAAATTGTTATTAAAAAAAAAAAAAGAAGAAGGAGAAAACTCCATTAAAAATTTTTTTGGTTGAGTCACAAGCAAAGCTCTTTATCCTTAAGTGCCTGAGTGCATTAATATGTTTGGCGGGTAAAACAGACCTGTCTTTGGTCTTACACTTTTCAGGAGATAGAGCAGCAGTCTACAAAGGACCAGGAAGGTGGGTACCAATTACTCTTCGCTGCTTCTCTTCCCACCTGGCAGCCTCCTGGAAAGAATCCAGACACAGTCGCTGTGATCCCAGTGGTTTGGAATTCAACCCCACTGCTCCAAACCCATTTCCAGTTTGCTAAAGCTGGTTACCATTCAGATACCTGCCTAAAAACAGAATCCACGCCAGATGGTTCAGATGAAAAGACCTTAAGGGGACCACTTAACGAGGTGTGGTCAGGGTTATGAGAACAAAGGGTGACAAGACCAAAAGCAAGGGCCAGAACAGAAGGACAGGGGAACTGACAGGAGGTATTTGCCCTGAGATCTCTACAGCCAGAGATGGCTACCTCTGTTTCCCACCTGTCATCTCCAACCTAATGCGATGCAAGGCAGCAAAGCACCTTGGGTGACGCGGTCTGAAGGATCAGCCTCTTGGGATAGGGAGGAGGTGGAGAGTGCATGGGATGCCAGGTGGCAAACAGCCCACTTTTCCTACTGTACTAGATGATGGCAGTGCAAGAGTAGATTAGAACTCAGATGTTTCAACTCACAGGCCAGTACTCCCTCTGCTGTTTGGACCTCCAAGTATCCTTTTCTAAAACCTCATTTAACACATCTATTGGCACCTACTACTTTCTGTAGTCAATATTTGTTCCCATGCCTTTAAAAACACACAAGGAAAATTAGGCATCAGATCTTTCCTCCTCAAAACTAGACACACACACACACACACACACACACACACACACTTACACGCATAAGTCAAAAATTACCTATTTGAAGAGAAATAGCCCCAAGACTCTTGTGTTTCTACCTAATGGGTAATCTTCCAACTAGAGATCTAATTAATTTCTAAAACCTTGTTAATAACTCTGGACAAATTAAAACAAATACAAAGATCTGAATGGATGTTTTAGAAACCTGGGATGCACTTAGCAAGAAGGATAGAGAACTCTCCCAGGTCCTCTTCTGCATATTAATTTCAATCCTTTTTCGAGTTCCACCTTCCAGCCCCTGACTACATGTAAACACATTCATATTTCCTTGCATCAGTGGTGAAGACAGCACCTGGGGCACATTTGTAATTTCAATTGTTTCCTGAGCATTGAGGAAAGAACTGAACTAAAACCAGCTCCCAACCCGTTTGTACAAGAGAAAGAGAGCCTGCGAACGTGGAAATCATATTTCTCCCTAGGACCTATCTGTTTCAGGGAGCGTTGTCAGTTTTCTTTGTTCCTTGGAATTTGCCAGGTAAACCTTCCGCCCTCAATTTGCTGTATTTTGCTTTTTTGTCCTTTTCCACTTCAAGTAAATAAACCATGGAGAGGGAGGAGCAAATATTCTGCCAGGGGAATTCGGTACCATTAGAAAATAAGGCTGGGCATGGTGGCTCATGCCTATAATCCCAGCACTTTGAGAGGCCGAAGTGGGTGGATCACCTGAGATCAGGAGTTCGAGACCAGCCTGGCCAACATGGAGAATCCCTGTCTCAACTAAAAATACAAAAATTAGCTGGGTATCATGGCACATGGCTGTAATCCCAGCTACTCAGGAGGCTGAGGCACAAAAATTGCTTGGACCCGGAGGTCAAGGTTGCAGTGAGGTGAGATCCTGCCACCATACTCCAGCCTGAGTGGCAGAGTGAGACTCTGTCCAAAAAAAAAAAAAAAAGAGAGAAAGCAAGCAAGAAAGAAAATAAATGTCTTAGGAGCCACATTTTTAATTCCTGACTTAATAATTTAATTCCAACTTTTTTATATGTCATCCACTTCAGAAAAAAAAAATGAGATTGTAAAAGCAATTTTAAAAACTAACATGAACCAAAAAGTAAAGGATAAAGAAGAAACAATAGCAATAAATTCTGATTGAGAGGAATAAGAGCAATTAAACATAAAACTTACTTCTGAGCTGCCCACCAACCTAGAAAAAGAAAACTGGCTGCAGAATTATTTTTTGTGTGTAATTTTAGGAAAGAGTTCATCAGAAGGAATACATCTTTGTCCAGTGCTTAGTTCCGAAGGAAATTGGTCAGTAATTTTTTTGTTTGAAGACATGGAATAATGTCCCAATAGCAGTTTTAAAAAGGAAAAAAGAAAAAAGCATTTTTTGAAGATAGGTGTCACGAGTAATGCCAGGTTAAAAATAACTAGGTCCACACATAACTGTGTCTTTCCACATTGTCAGGCTTTTATTGATGCTAACTCAGTCACAAAAGCCAGGAGCTACATGGAATTGCCAAGGAGGCAATTCTCCTTGTACCTTCCATTCTCTTGGTAGAGCTGTAGGCACACAGGCTCAAGCCACTCCTCCAGTCAGTCAGTATGGCAAACCATACTTAACAATATACTTAATCAATGCATACATGTTACAGATTAAACATTCCACAGTAAACAAAGTGACATTGAACATCAAGAGGAGGAAGAGATTGGAGAAAGGGTTAAGGAACCAGTCCAGGGGGCACGGGTTGGTCTGGCAAAGAAGAATGTTGGAGGTGGAAGAAGCAGATGCCAAGTTCTTATCATGAGTGACTGCAAGACAGTGTCAATTAAGACAGCCATTTCGAGCTGCTTAAGGCCTGATCTTTTAAAGTCACAGAGTTCTCTGATGAGAACTGATCATGGAAGTGTGCTTGTTCATGTCTTTTTGTGGTTGAATGCAGTCTTTATCTTTTTTTGTTGTTGCTATTTATTGAACAAAACATCTTATCATTGTTGGCAAAGTGCCCTGTGAAACATAAAATGGAGTCTTAGTCTAAGATGGAGTGAGTTATGTCAAGGGTGCTCTATACAATAGGGCTTTTTCTTTTTAATCTCCAGCACTGGTGAAATTTAAATATGGAATGTTAAAACCTAGTCTTCTCAAATTCTCTGGAAATGATTGCCATCCATTCCTCTCCATGGCTTGGCCTTTTCCATAAATGATTAGTCATGTGGCTATAAATAACTAGGTTTAGCAAACAACTTCAGTCGAATTAAATTCAGAGGTTCAATATAATTGTTGTTGTTGTTGTTGTTGTTGTTGTTACTTCAAAATACACCTAGGCTGCACGGCTTTATCTCACAGAAGATTCTAGCATGAAATCCATTATGCCCAGAAACAATAGTTTGTTCTGCAAGACTGAGATTTGGAAATAATCAGGGACTTTTGTATGAGGAGCGTTGTATGGCATCTGGCAATTTAATACTCCTGTTATCAGTGAGTTCATCTTCCGTTTTCCTTGGCTCTAAACCCAACTACTGGTATTTAAATCTTCAGTTTTTCTTCTCTCCCACACTTAGTCAAGTCACCCCCATAATCCTTTCCACATATGTAATTTTTGTTGTTTGTAAGCCATTCTCATTTTCATGCCAAGATGTGGAATCGTTTTCTTCTTTTTTTTTTAATGTAGGCATTATAAAGCCTCATAACTAAATAGTTATATCCTTGCCAGAAGCCAGATAAACGTTTTAGGGATTATTTATTTATCATAACATATGGCTCAGATCTGAAAAGACTGGGTTCTGGGGAGCTGTAGTTACCACTTTATATAACACTTCATGGTTTCCAAGAGCTTAGGGCTGGAAAAACTCTTTTGAGATGTACACATGCACACAAAATAAGTATAAAGATTTTGAAAAAAGAAGACACATGTTACTTTAGTGAGTTCTAAATTTGCTCCTAAAATACACACAGTCAGTAAATGAGGCAGCCCTTTTCTGCTCTGCTGAATATCTGAAAATCTTTGAAGATCTAAGGATAAGTTTACCAAATCTGGCTAAAAGTAGTAGATTTGTAACATAAAACTAACTTGCCATTTTTAAGAGAAGGTACTAAGAATGGAATTTATTTGCTGGAAATCAAAGTTTAACCCAGCTGATGTCATTGTTGGAAAAAAAAAATTTTTAAGGCAAGAATAAAATGGTTGGAGCAAGTACCATAGGGTGATTGTCATGACAAATTACTCTCTTTTTTTTTTCCAATTCTAATTAATACAGGCAATGGGGCAACCTCCCTGTAAAAGATGTCCTAGGAGGAGAAATTGGTCAGGAGGTAGCCCGATGCATTACAGGATTCCAGAAAAAGAGTCCAAATTAACTCAAAAGTGATATTTTAGTTTAAGGGACTCTGGGGTTGGGCCAAAATATCTGTGATCGATTTGGATCCTTACCAAATCCAGGGTACTCATTCTTGTATGATCTGGATCTTTTCTCCCAGAACGCGCCTACATCCATGTCAAGCTATGGAACTGGGGAAGAAGAAAAGTCAAGTTTACTTGAGATTTTTTTGCATGTCAACAGGCTGATTCGGTATTGGATTCTCCCAGTTGGGATTTGAACATAGACATTGATCACGTATTCTAAATGTTAAATTCAAATATTTCCAGCTCTTCTACCAGAGGTGATTACAGCTATTCCCTCAAAAAAATACTGCCTTAGACACCAGATGTGCTTAGATTATTAAGATTTTTGTGCACTGTAATGAACTCAAAGGATACTCTGCAGACACCTGCTTTACTGCCTTATCAGGGTGAAGCAAACATGGAGACAGGTTGGGGGCATTGAGTGTGGAGGTCTAAGGAGGGAAGGCAAGGCAGGAATTGAGAACACAAGATTCAGAGACAAACTACCTGCTCCATTAGGTTGGTGCAAAAGTCATGTGGCTTTTGCCATTACTTTTTGATTAATTTTAATGGCAAAAACAGCAATAGCTTTTGCACCAATTTAATATCATATGCATGGATCCAGCCCTGATGACTTTCCACAATGCTGAAAGGGTAATCATGCCTTCACCCCTTTACTAGGATTACACAGACATTTGTATGTCTATTCTCTTTTCAAAGATTTACAGGAATGAGGAAGCTGTAACAATTTCCTCTTTTCTAGGTTGTGTAGAGTTCAATTTCAGAACTTATAGCAGATCCCTTAAAATGTCAGAAAGACTTTAACAACTGAGCCTTTTATTTAAATCCTTTATTTACTGAGCCATTCCCACAACCATGATGACAAAAGCAAGTTCTGGTTTTCCCAAAAAAGAAATGGATTTTCTTTTTCCTACCCCTCAGCTTTGTTGGTTTTATTTATTTGAGTAGGCAAATCCTAACATGGCACTCAAAGACAAAACTATCCAACAGGTATACTCAGGGCTGGACACAGTGGCTCATGCCTGTAATCCCAACACTTTGAAAAGCCAAGGCCGTAATCCCAACATTTTGGTAGGCTAAGAATTGCTTGAGGCCAGGAGTTGAAGACCAGCCTGGGGCAACATTGAGAAACTCTGTTTCTACAAAGAAATTAAAAATAAAAAAATTAGCCAGGCATGGTGGCACTCATCTGTGGTCTAACTACTCAGGAGGCTGAGGTGAGAGGATCACTGGATCCCGAACGATCAAAGCTGCAGTGAGCTGGGATGGTGGTACTGCACTCCAGCTTGGGCAACAGAGAGAGAGAGAGAGAGCACCCATCTCACCAAAAAAAAAAAAAAAAAAAAAAAAAAAGGATACTCAAATATCAATCTTCTATTATTCCATGATTTCTACTCCATGCCATTCTCCCCTCCTTTCCACCCTGTGAGCACCCACCCACTGTGGTCACCAAACTCACCGATTTCCACTTGATCCTTCCTGTGTTTGTGCACAAATAAGCAGATACAAGTATATTCTTCTTTCTTACACAGAAGGTACCATGCCTGAGATGCAAGAGCACTTTGCTTTTCTCACTTAGCAGTATGTCAATGGGAACTTTCTTAAAGAGAGGAAGTGGCTTGATCTCTTCTCTGAGTCAGAGAATTGACAAGGTTTTATCACCTTTTACCCAGGTGTTAAAACATGATTTGCACTGCTGGGAGAGCATTAATTCATGAAAATTATAATGACTCCTTACTGGTATTGCTCCTTGTTTTAGGTCTTAGGACAACTCATTTGATTTCCTTTGGGAAATACAGACTCTTTTTCTTCTGTGATGGATATTCTGAGGCTTGCTCTAAAATGCAGTTAACATTGGCAGCATAGCCCTGAGTTAATAATAAAATTCACCCTCAGGCCCTTACTAGTCCCTGGAGTGACACTGCTAGTCTTTGCACTTGCAATTCAACACATCTTTGACAAGCTCTGTATTCGTCCCTTGAGGCAAACCCAACCTGGTGACTATGGCCAGTTCTCCAAGGAAAATGCTTCAGGATGATCTTCCAGAGACAGTGTTTAAGGAAGAATGAGGTTGTGCTACTCTGTGCCCTGGCTTTTGCGTGGCTCCAGTGTGGTCATTTCTTTCCATGACTTTAGAGAGCTGCGATGTAAGCAACAAGGACTCCACTTACTGAAACTGTTCATGGAACTTGGAGACAGCTCTTGAACAATAGAAGCCTGATGCTGTTAGTCTTGGCTGAGTACAACATGAGTCATGTGCTGTTTCAAGTACCTAACTGAACATGGGTAGAAAGAAGGAGCTCTCTGGGTGACAGCCACTAGAACAATTCCATGTGGAGATAGGGCTGGAGGAGGGAGGTGGGATAGGGGCTGAGCTCCTAGCACAGGAAGCAGGCAAGGGTGCAGACCAGCGAGCCTTCCCAGCCAGTGCCGACTATGCCCTGCAGCTGGGGTTCGCAGCCGCCTCCCAGTTGTGAGTCACACATTTGATCTCAGCCTTCATCCTGCAGACAGGCCTCACTGGAGCCAGCTGCTGGGCCCTGGGTTGTTACCCAACAGCCCCCTTTGTTTAATCTCTGAAAAGGCAACAGTTCGTTGGAGAAAGAATCAAAATGAAGAAAAGAAAACTAAAGGCAATGTTAAATGGTGATGGCAGCCATTTATTCTTTTGGTAGGATAACCATTTCTATTTTTTTTTTTTTTTTTTTTTTTTTTTAGAGATAGAGTATTGCTCCATTACCCAGCGGGAGTGCAGTGATATGATTATAGTTCACTGCAGCTTCAACTTCCCTGGCTCAAGTGATCCTCCCACTTCAACCTCCTGAGTAGCTGGGGTTACAGGTTTACACCACCATACTGGACAAATTTTTTAATTTTTTGTCAAGAGGTGGGGGTCTCCCTATGTTGCCCAGGCTGGTCTCGAACTTCTGGTTTCAAGCCATCTTCTCACCTCCACCTCCCAAAGTGCTGGGATTGGAGGTATGGGCCATCGCATCCAGCCAAAGATAACTATGTCTAAACAACACCCATCATAAGTGCTCCCATAAAAGGACTTTTCACTGGGGTGCAGGCCTCTGGTAGCAGTTTGATGGGGGATTGGAATCAGACCTTCAGTAGGACCAGTGAAGTCTGGAGTGTTTCCTTTGCAGTAACTCTCAGATTATCTTGAAGGGAAAGAAAGAATGCAGGAGACAGACACTGAATATTCCTGCAGTGATGTTAAGGGCATAATACAAGACCTGAGGATAGCTACAGCTTGGCTCTGTGTGGTATCTGTGTTTCTGTAAATGGACACCACTCAGTTTAGTAAACAGAAACTCGTATTACATCCGGGTCCTCTGTCTCATTTTCATTCACAGATTCTTGTGGTCTGAGCACTGAGAAGGGAATTCATTAATACCACCAATCCATCATTCAAAGACTCCATGGGTTGCTTGAACAGAAGTTTTTAGTTTGGTGTCTGATGACAATGTTGGAAAACTATGAATGACAGAATAGAGTGTCTTTGTTTGCCTGACTTCTCTGCTCCAAAAGATTTAGAGTCTTGTTATTTGAAATACTATTTTACCTTCTTAAAGCATTCCTCTGATATATGGAGAAAATCTAGACAGATAATCTCTATTTTAAGAGAAAATTAAGGTGTGGAAAAATGAATTGATAGGTGAAGTGTAAATTCAGGACTAGAGTCTAGGCTGTATGCCTTCCATTTTCTACTAAGCACACTGTACCACCATGTGTATAACCCCCGTGTTTACTAGGTTCCCATCAGCATCTTGCCTGTCCTTCAGTTTTTTTTTGTTTTGTTTTTTTTGAGATGGAGTCTCACTATGTCACCCAGGCTGGAATGCAATGGCACACTCTTGGCTCACTGCAACCTCCACCTCCCGGCTTCAAGCGATTCTCCTGCTTCAGCTTCCCAAGTAGCTGGAATTATAGGCGCCCACCACCACGACCGGTTAATTTTTGTAATTTTAGTAGAGATGGGGTTTTGCCACATTGGCCAGGCTGGTCTTGGACTCCCAACCTCAGGTGATCCACCAGCCTCACCCTCCCAAAGTGCTGAGATTACAGACATGACCCACCACACCCAGCCAATCCTTCAATGTTTGACTCAAGCCACACCTAATTCAAGAATACAGAGTAGAAGGATGATTACCAGAGGCTGGGAAAAGTAGCAGGGGGCTTAGTGGGGGGTGGTGAAGATGGTTAACAGGTACAAAAAAGTAGAAAGAATAAAATCTACTATTTGATAGTACAACAGGTGACTAGAGTCAATAATAACTTAATTGTACATTTTTAAATAACTTAGGGAGTGTCACTGGATCGTTTGTAACTCTAAGGATAAATGCTTGAGGGGATGGATGCCTCATTTTCTATGATGCGCTTATTTCACATTGCACATAATATTTATCTCATGTACCCCATAAATATATACACTTACCATGTAGTCCCCAAAATTAAAAATAATGAAAAAGAATAACTAATAAAAATTTAAAAATCCTCCCCTGCTTATGAAAGCTGGTGTCCCTTTCTCCTCTGCAATCACTCACTACTGCACCCCTCTGAACCTGGGAGGCAGGCAGTTTTTAAAAAATCTTAACATAAGTATATTCTTTCTCACTGAGTAGGCTATAAGGCCATTGAGAGCAGTGACAATGTCCTACACCGCCTGCTTCTTCATTCCCTTGACCCCTGTGTTGTATGCAGTAGGTGCTTAATAAATGTGTTGAGGACATTTATGATGATGCATGGTTTTTAGTTAGTGACTGTGTCAACCGCTTAAGAAGAATGATGTTCCACAAATGACCCACAGCTTTACAGGTGGCAAAACACTTTCACGTTCCTTCTCTCCCAACAGCCCTCTAAAGTCATACGACATCCCCACCTGCAGAGCATGACAGGGAGCTCTGAGAGATGAAGCAGCTTGCCAGAGCATCCTTATGACTGTCCAGTAACAGGACTCAGAGTGGAATCAAGGTCTTCTGTATTTAAACCTGGTGTTCTTTCCATCCCAGGACAGCCTTGCCTCTGTTTCCGTTGATTGCTGCCCTGGCCATCACACCAGGATCCACGCAGCCTCTGTCTTTTACACTAAAGCCGGTATTGACTTTTCCTATACTGAGCAGCTTCCACTGCAAGACTATATAGTGAGTACTCTATTGGTAACATCAAAACTTAGGTTCATGGAGACATTTTCTATTTTCTTGGCCATGTCATGCAAACACTGTCTACCTCTCTGCAATGTGTAGCGATGAGGTGTGTCACAGATGCACACAAACTTTGTTAAAACCATTTTCAGTTGCAATACCCTAAAGGCACTCCCAGGGTAATGAAGCCCCGCTGGTACCCTGGAGGGAGAATATTCTCTCTTGGATTATCTGCTCCATCCAAGCCTGGCCTCTGCCAAGCTGCCGCACTGCTCAGAGGCCTGTGGGACTAGTCATGTGGGCATGTGGGGGATGTCCGAGGTGCTTGCCCAGGACAGTCCCCACCAGGCCTTGCAGCAGGCTCTGCTCCTGCCCACCTGCCACAACCCCAATGCCCCATGCAGCAAACCTGCAGGCAAGTGGCTGTGCCTCCACAGTCACCTTTCCAAGTGACCCCCACCTCAAGCTTGTCAGTTTGGTGTCCAATTTCTAGCAGGACAGGTGGACAAAAGGCACAGTGCCGTTCCCCTGCCAGACTGCTATAGAACATCATGTTCCATTTTCTACACCAAACTACCAGGACAGAACGGGAGCAAGAGTCCTCAAATCTCCCAAGCTGCTTATTTTCCCCTCTGCATTGTAAGATTTTTCTCCTTAAAACTGAGATTGGACTGAATGTGGTGGCTCACACCTGTCATTCCAGCACTTTGGGAGGCTGAGGTGGGCAGATCACCTGAGGTCAGGAGTTCAAGACCAGCCTGGCCAATATGATGAAACCCCATTTCTACTAAAAATACAAAACTTAGCCAGGCACAGTGGTGCTTGCCTGTACTGCCAGCTACTCAGGAGGCTGAGGCAGGAGAATCACTTGAACTGGGGAAGTGGAGGTTGCAGTGAGCCGAGATCGTGTCACTGTACTCTAGCCTGGGCAACAGAGTGAGACTCTGTCTCAAAAGAACAAACAAACAAACAAACAAACAAAAAACTGAGGCTGAGTGTTAATGAAACCCCAGCCTGGTGAGCCACCTCAGGTTTATGCTAGGGCTATTCCTACTCTACCAGGAAATGCACCTCTTACATGGGGCTCAGGTTAGCAAGATTTGGTGCTGGAAGTCATTGCTATGGTAAAGCTTTGTGTCCCCACCCAAATCTCATCTTGACTTGTAATCCCCATGTGTTGAGGGAGAGACCTGGTGGAAGGAGATCAGCCCATGGGGCAGTTCCCCCCATACTGTTCTCATGATAGTGAGTGAATTCTAATAAGATCTGATGGTTTTATAAGCACCTGGCATTTCTCCTGCTTGCACTTCTCTCTCCTGCCGCCGTGTGAAGAAGGTCCTCATTTCCCCTTCCCCTTCCGCCATGATTGTAAGTTTACTGAGACACCCCAAGTCATGTGGAACTGTGAGTCAATTAAACCTCTTTCCATTATAAATTACCCAATTTCGGGACGTATCTTTATAGCAGTGTGAAAATGAACTAACACAGGTATGCTAGACACATACAGATAACTTAAAAGTTTGTCAGTGATTCTTAAGGAATATTGACAGAATTCCATGAGCAAAATATTCCATGTATGTAGGGTTAAACACGCTCTAGGTTTTCCCAAATTTGGATCAGCTTTAAAAGACACACTTTTGTCTCTTGGCCATGGATCATAGATGCCTTCTTTTTGAGATGTTTCCTAATGTTATGTTTTTATAGCAGGAATTTGGTTTTCCAAAGTAATTCCTCAGCCTTTCTGAGAAATTATGGAACCTATTCAAGTGTCCCTGGCAGCTACAGTTGGCAAGGTCCAGACCTTGGCCTAGTTTCTCTCCTATTTCTGGTCGGAGGGGTCTGTCAAAGTGGGCTAAACCCAGGGCTGATTATTTCATCTGCCCCAATAAAGGCATGTCTGAGTTCTGCCAGGAAGAATCTGGTTTCAGAAGCAACTTTCCTTTTAAAGTGCCAGAGTAATCACTTCTGCCCAGACTCATGAAGCTTGCATTGCAGGAAGTAAAAATATGATAGCACAGTATCTTGGCAGAGAAGCTTTTCCCTGTCTCCTCAGCCTCCCAAACAAATAGCTCTCTGGGGGAGTGATGTCTACATCAAAAGCTACTTGTCGCTCAGTGGGCCTCCCAGATGGAGAACTGTTTATTTTGGCTGTGACTGACAATATTGTCTATGTCCGGAGCTGGGGGCTGCCTGTAATGGACTCTTTCTGGCAGCAACAGGGCAGATTTGTGGTTGCCATGCCTTTTCCCTGGCTCCCACTAACCAGAAAGATTGGAGGAAGTTAAGACAAGAAATCCAATTGTCTCTCCAAGGGCCACTGACAAGAACTGAAAATCTCCAAAAATGGGCTGAGGCTACTAAGTACAGCAAAAGGCCACAGAACCTCTTCTTAGGCCTCTGGATAAGTTGATAATACCTAGTTCTTGGTAAAATCTGGGATCTTGAGGTCAGCTAAAATTTGATTTTTAAAAAATAGCACATAAGAGGTAGAAATATGTCAGTCTTACTATATGACTCGTTCTCGCATCTGTAGTCTTCCTCAGGAAATTTGTCTGCATTCAAAAAGTAAATGAAACATGACAAGCCAGAATCCTAGAGTGAGAAGTCATGCTTTCTCTTTGTCAATTACTGAGCTGTAATGTGATCACTGTTTAATGTCACCAACTATAAACATTGTCCTCAGTCATTGCTTTTTTCATTGATAGAAATGTGTAACCTTGTGCAGCTATTAAGAGCTATGATAATCTCAAAAAGTTTCCCCAAGACAGTTTTTACATCCAGGTAAGACTCTCACTCTCAGTTTTTGTAACACCTGTCCAGCCCCCTTAGTAAGGAACAGGATAGCCTATTGGTCCATTCATCAGTTGATGGACATCTGGGTTGTCCACTCTTTGGCTTTCATGAATAAAACTGCTTTGAACATTCAGGTACAAGTGTTTGTATGAACGTCTATTTTCAGCCGGACATGGTGGCTTATGCCTGTAATCCCAGCACTTTGGGAGGCCAAGGCAGGCAGATCACTTAAGGCTGGGAGTTTGAAACCATCTGGCCAACATGGTGAAACCCCATCTCTACTAAAAATACAAAAATTAGCCAGGTGTGCAGGTGCCTATAGTCCCAGCTACTCAGGAGGCTGAGGCACGAGAATCTCTTGAACCTAGGAGGCGGAGATTGCAGTGAGCTAACACCACTGCACCCCAGCCTGGGTGACAGAGCAAGTCTCTGTTTCAAAAACACAACAAAAAACAACATCTATTTTCATCTCTTTTTGTTATATACCTAGGAGAGGAATTACTGGGGTGTGCCTTAGGTTTTTAAAGTGTTTTCATGTTGTAATCCAGACAACAAGTGCTGCTGTCCACATTTTAAAAATGAAGAAAAAGTGCAAGAAGTTGACTTACCTATGTAAGGGGCAATGGTCTAGTCCTGTCTTTTGACTTTTAGTTCATTAAATTGGTAGATGGAATAATTAAAAGAGAGTAAGTTAGTTTGTTTTTCCAAGATCACCCAAAAGATTTCGTTTAATGAAAAAAAAACTTGGATTTACAATATTCTTTCTCGCAGTCCTAGTGTATAACTGGACGTCTAATAGAGTTCTTTGGCTTCTAGACTGGACTCAAGCCAAAAAATGAAGTGTTTCATAACTGTCAATTTCGAATCAATGTTTGAAGTGTATGAGATAGTCTGAAGGGGAGCCATTTTTAAAAATAATCACACAAAAAACAAGAATGAGACAAGGTCTCTTTATTCCCTTTGCTGTTTTGCTAATTAAACTACATGGTTCCCTCTGCTTTCTGCCAGGCATTACAAGTTGATGTCATGAGTGTTGCCTTATCTTCAGTAAAACATTTGCTTTACACATTTCTTTAGGACTGATTTATGAGATTGCTGTTGTACGTTTCTGCTTAAAAGATCAAGGTACTGGTCATATAATCTTTAGGATGTTATTTTTATTATAAACTTTTCTAAGCATCTTAATGCTGATGGGAACATCAACAGGAATGGTTCTGGTGTAACTAAAAAGAAAATGCAACAAAAAAATTATTACAGTGACTTAAATATGAGCTATAATGGAAATACGATCTAAGGTGCAAGGAGAGTACTCAGGAAGAAAAAGCTAATTTTGGCTCATGAGGTACATAAGCAGAGGAACTGGAAAGGTCAAGAGAAAGTTGTATTGAAGGTGAATTTTGTTGTTTGTTGCTGTTGTTGTTTTTGAGACAAGGTCTGGCTCTATCATCCAAGCTGGAGTGCTGTGGCACAATCTCTGCTCGCTGCAATCTCCGACTCCCAGGCTCAAGCCATCCTCCCACCTCAGCCTCCCTCCTGAGTAACTGGGACTATGGGTACTCACCATCATGCCTGGCTACTTTTTTTTTTCTTTTTTTTTTTTTTTGTAGAGACAGTGTTTTGTTTTTTTTTTTTTTTTTTTTTTTTTTTTTTTTTTTTTTTTTTTTTTTTTTTTTTTTTTTTTTTATGAAAGAAATGAAAAAAAAAGACCAGGATGTAAAAAAAAAGAGAAAAAAAAAAAAAAACAAACACCACCCCCC